>CP135563.1:6907135-6927899 GCA_032401905.1 Swietenia macrophylla | reverse complement strand
AAAAAAAAGATTAAAAAATTAGAAATTTAATTCAGAATCCGACAGTATATCTCCATACACATGCAATGTTACCGATACAATATTCATGGACTATTTGTTTTTCAATTAGAATTCTGAGTTTGATTTATTATACTTTTATGTCAATGTAAAAAATAAAATAAAATAAAATAAAATTTTCTAACTTTTTTCTTAATGAAAAATAGTTTGACTAATTCTACAATTTTCTCTCTTAAAAATATCTCTACAAAATTCATTCATATTTCTTACAATATAAAATCAAATTTATTAACTTTACAATAAATACTTTAATTTTTATAATAAATTTTATAACTCTACAATAATAGAATACTCTAATTTTATAATTTTTTATTTATCTTTACCTAACAATAACTAAACAAATAATTATTTCTTATTTTAAAAAAAAAAATCAATTAACACTGTCAAAAAATTATTATTACTCTTTATCCAAATAATTTTATTTACATTTTGTCAACTTTTTTAACTTTTAAATATTTTTAATATATAGCAACACTTAAAAATAATATATATATATATATATATATATATTTTCAGATGTTAGTTACATTCAAAACTATTCAGACTTGAGTTGTCTCTGATTTTACAGCATTTTTAAAGATTGAGAAACAATAATAACAATAGAAAATTAGAATTTTTGCCTAATAAAAAAGCATCTTGTTGTAGGTACCTTTTCAGAAAGCACTTCCAAATGCTGCAGTAAGGTTCAAAACTCAGAACAATATCACAAATGGTAGCTCACCAGAAGCCAACAATTATGGGAAAAATTTTACTTTGCTCGTCAGATTCGAATCAAACGAATATATTTGTGATATTTGACAAGAAATTAAAAAACAAAAAAATTATACAGCTTTTCTCCCACTGGAACAAAGAGGAAGAACTAAATGAACGTGTAGAAAATTACATTTGAAAAAAAAAAAAGAGAGAGAGAGAGAGTTCTATACTCAATATATATATATATATATATCTATACACAAAGATACCCATATTCTATGTCTACGAAGCTACCATAACCTGATCTGAGCTCGAGAAATGCTCAAACATGGGGCAGGACTAAAAACCAGTGGGACAAGAATGCATGAATATTATTGGCTGGTCTAAGATTTTACCTAATATCTATATGACGAACCTGATTGTGGTGGAGGTGGTGGCAATCGAGTAGGTGTACGACGGCTGCCTGAGCCGGAGCCTGACCTCTCTTCGCCATTCTGAGATGGGTCACTGTAACGACGACTGTGACCATTGGCTCCAGATCTGAATGGGTCAGGGCGTCCATTGGCAGCGCCATCGAATGCAGACCTCCATTCATCACCTGCTGAGGAGCCACTGGCTTTTGGCGTGCTTTCTGAATATAGACAAATGAAAAATAGTATAAAACTTAGCAGTAAATAAGAAGAGAAGAGTTTGCAAACACGAAACAACACAAATTATGCTAGTTAAAAAAGTCAATTCTCTTTAAAATCAAAATGTGTCACTTCCCTTGAACAGCCATGCACCCACTGTCAGAAACACAGCTGGTCATATACTCCTTTTTTTCTCACAACAGTTTCCTTCTGTACTCAGATAAATGAAGCTTGAAGTTGAACATGTCTAATAAATACGAAATGCTCCCAGAAAATAAACGGTAAGTTCACACGAGTTCTACTTCACTTTTTACCCATTTTCTGTAAAGAACGTGCACACCATAAAGTTCACAAGCATGGCTTATAGAATTAATTCAATCATTATGTGAAATAAACAAATGTTCTCATAGCTATTATTACCACTAACACAGAATGCATCATTTAACATATCCACTGGATCAAACAACACTAGCACATACATATGGATCCACAGGCAAAACTACACTCACAAGCACATGCACAAACAGAAAGGAAATGGATGGACAGCAATCTCTGCAGCCATCAATACCTGCTGCACCGTTAGCCCAGCTAGAGGCAGCAGCTGCTCGATTGTCATGCATGCCAAGTTGCCTTATAAGTTTTGAAAGAAGACCAGACTGTTTCTGGCAAAGCTCCCTTCTATGTTTGGCATTCTGGTCCTCTTGAAGCAGTTGTTCAATCCTTGATGAACTTTGGGCACTGCCCATCAAAGCATAAGCATAAAGTTTGTCCTTTAGTTAGAACTCATTAAACATGAAAAAGCAAAAAAATTGTCTCCAGAAGGGTTATTTGTGTTTTAAGGTTATCTGCTTTCTTACACGAATTGAAAAACAAAAAAAAAAAATAATAAATTCTGTAGTTATTTCCAACAACTAATATAAATTCATCTTACGCTCCTTTTGCTTGAAACAGTATATTTCCCTTATTACTAATACATGCAGCTTCATTGGAATATTTCCGGAATAAACAAATCAAGATATAAACGTAAGCCTCAAAACATCAAGAGATGAAACGCGTACATTCTCACATGCATGCACACATTAAACTGATAAATGTTATTTTAATAATAAATCATTGCCCACATAACTTTCCCGTTATTATGATCGAAGATTCACAAGAGCATGCCATACACCATCCAGAAATAAGCTGGGATACTAACCTAATGGAACTGTATAACTGGTTAAGCATGTCTTCCTTGGCTTTTTCTACTTGGCAAAGAACAACTGCCTGCTCACCAGAACAGTCAATGGCAATTATGAAAAGAACAATAATGCGACAAAGATAAAGGTAGAATAATCATTTGCATTGGAGGGAACAAACTGACTTTTGGAACATTGGCACCAAGGCTGTTGAGAACAGCTTCAACATAACCTCGTACTTCTTGGGCCATCCACCTAAGCTCTTCTTCAGGATCTACAGGCTTTCTGGCCATTGTAACCTACAAAAATATACCAGTTTGCATGGTAATCAGAGAAACACCCAACAAAGTTTTAAAAAAACAATTAAATAAGCCCAGGGAAAGACTGCCAATAAAACAATTTTCATTTCATTTAAAAAAAGTTAAGTAAATAAATCCCGAGCACCAAGACCGTCTGTAGAGTAGAATACTGGAGGATATAGTTATTATCTATAAAGCTCAAGTGTTTCTTATAAATATAGATATAGATAGAAAGATACAAGAAAATTTCCACACGTACATGCATGAAAACCAATCCTCAATTCTTTTAAGGAACACAAGTTCCCAAGGGCAGCAAAAATCTTAGGTAAATAAAGAGTAACTACAATGTCATTGCATGCAATTATCCACGACAGTGGACAAGAGGCAACAATGGGCATCATTCAGTGACTCACAAGTGAACCTTCAGAATGACTTTGCCGCATGGGATGACCAGATTCACCCCTCACGTCACCTCCTTTAAGCTGGACAACATTTCTCAACTTGTTTAGCCACTCAACCTTTTCTGCCATACTCTCAGCCTTTAACAAAATAGCACTGTGAGCTGCAAAATAAAAATTATATCATACATTGGCAAGTAACTCAACGTGAAGGAAAAATGTAGATCAGCCACCAAAGAAAAGGAGGCAATCTCAATATGAACACAACAAACCTTTCAAAACAGTCTTGTATGGAACCTTGCACATTATCTTGAAAACAAGACCAGGTCCTTTTTCTGTTTTATTCTTTTTATCCTTGGAACTCTTTGCATCTTCATCATCAGAAATTTCCTCGATACAGCAATCCTGATAAATTCATTGAAATATTTGGCAGCAAATACAATTACCATACAGAACAAATTAAATTATTTCATTATGAACATCAATTTGAAACTCAATTTGGATTTCAAAGGGTAAAGACTACATAGTATTAAAACAATTATCTTGTCCGATTCAATCTCCCAAACTAGCATTGGCATGTCAACCTGAATTTTATTGCATTTTGACTCAAAACCCAGTTCTATAAAATATCAACACTAATGAATAATACCTCCAAATTGATGACACCGCGGAAATGTCTTTCTTCTTGTTTTTTGGTATAACCAAGCTGCAATAAAAGGTCAAAATAGGAAAATAAAAACATGTTAATAAAGAGAGATTTATATAATTACTAAAAAAACCGACAGATTTTTTTTTTTTTTCATTTTACCAACAAAAGACCAATAGAAAAGGTGGAATAATAAACAAGACAAAATTACACCAAATCGAGTAAGAAAGAGAAATTGTAAAGGTCCAAGCATCATTAATTCTCACTACATAGGCTGAAGTATGTATATTAACCTTCCCAGTTTTCTCATTTAAAACAAACCATCTCTTACTCCACCCATTTGTTTTTGAACTTTTCTTCAACAAAAATCCTGCAGACACAGAATAAAACATGACAAGTCAAAAAGAAACAGGCAGCCCAAGCATGAAGCGAAAATTACAGATTTTATCAAACTGAACATGTGAACTAAAAGTTAGCAACAAAAGCACTTGCACTAGGGTTTACATGTTATCAAATTTTGCGACAATACCTGGTTTAAAAGGGAGAAAAAACAAATTGTAAGAGGGCGAGGAGCAACAGAGATGGAAATTAAATAGCTTGCAAAATTAAGAGGCATCAAATTAAAATGCTTCTTTTTTTTTTTTGGGTCATAGGAAACAAGAAAATTATACAAATGTGTAATGACATACAAAGGTGGACTTAATGTCCACTGGAGAGACGAAATCAATTGAAAATTGGGAACAGTGTGTTATATTCGTCAAACACTTGCCATATATATACTGTAGACAGTAAGAACTACCCAAGAAAGCAGTCAATATTTTAATACTGACAAGGCTATTTTGCAACCCCTTCCCACTTGAGCTAAATAAAGGAAAAATACTAGTTTGAAAGTTGCCCAAAGAGAAGCAAAAAGTTAAGTATTGTCACATAAAGCACTGACCTTTCCCCCCTTTTTAACTTCAGTAATTCATTTATTAAGATTAATCAATAAGAAAAAGTCAAGTTAATTATAAAACATCCAACAATGCCATTCAGAAATCTGTAGAGAACCAAATGTTTAAAGACCGTCTTTCCATCCAGGATATACTCATCTCATTTTCATACATCAGGTGTTCCAACTTGTCTTGTATGATATGAAGTTTAGCCCCAGTCCCAAAATTAAAAAAAAAAAGGGATTATTTGTTAGTTGTTACGTCCAAATACTATAATCTTGATAATACTCTCATGCCAAACTGTGAAAGTTTTTTCTCAAACTTTTGCCCTAATGTGTGAATTGTTTGGCACAAACCTGCTGTTATCTCACCACCACCAGCAGTCTTTAAGGTTGATCCCTCTGGTGCATCCTTATCTTGCTGACCGGATTTCTCTTTCATTGATTTCAAGCTTCCTCCAGAGTCTGGTCCACCTGGTTGAGGACTAGTTGCCTGAAATAAAGGAAAGAAGACATTGCAGATTGTATACAACAAATACAAAGGCGTGAGAACTTAATTAAAATGAATGTATCATATAACTCAAGCATCCAACAAAGCTTCAAGAATCAGCCGCACCCTATTCAGCATGGACTGCTCTGCATCAGCTGCCTTCTTAGAAGATCGGTGCTTCTGCTCTTCCTCGCGGCGCTGCCGATCCATTCTGGAAAATACAATGGGAGAGGATCAGATAGACAAGTCAAACCAAGGAAACAAATAAATATCAAACAGGGAAACTCTTTACAGAACTATAGGAAATGATGACACAACCACACACAACTATAACAAAAAACTGAAATTTCAATAAGGAATGGTTTAGATGAACAAACATAAACAGAACAAACCAATAAACACCAGACAGGGTTTGAAGAACTACAAGAACAAATGATTTGACTACAGAAACCACATATGCAGTAGCAAACAAACTCACATGACTAAGGAAGACTTGTGACAAATCTACATCAACATATCTTTACACTTTGACTCTCCACTTTCCTTTTTAACACAGCTGAAAAATGCGTATAAAACTGCATGTATTTGCAAGGCAAAGAGAGTATATAGTAATGTAAAGCTGCTGTATACTACTCATATTATCCATGATTACAACAATTTCCATGTGCTTCACTCCCAACAATAGCCAATAACAATAATAATAATCCTCTAGGAGCAATAGCCAATATTATGATATATCTTCCATCTTTTGATTTCATAATAAATTAAAACATTGGGTTCCCTTGACAACATCAATAGATACCAGCAGGAGATAAACGAATTGTAACATAGTTAGCCTGTGATCAGTCCCTTCACATCAAATCGTTTGTGCTCTTTGCTTGCTGTGATCCTTCACACCAAATCAACTTCTTTAGAAATTGAATCTAATGTTCAGATTATAGAATTTAAGACCATTTTGCATATATTTCATAATGGAACTGGCAAAACTATGCTTACTAGCCATAGAAGTAATTAACTAGACAATATAACATATGTAAATAACAACAGAGCAAAGTGCCGCCAATTAGATAAAACAAAAGGAATACAAGGAGCTCATTGTTTCACATAGAAATATTAAGCAAAAAGAATCCAATTTTCTCATATATTTTCCTTTTTAGCATACCGCCTTTGCACCAAACGGATGAAGTGTTGAGGTGGAACAAACACACGCTCCATATCAACCAATGCAACTACCATTTTTTTTGCCTCATTCTTGAATCCATCAAGAGCAGCACTCGCAATTTCCACAAGCTAGTTAGAAGTTATAGATAAATATGAGATACACAGTCAAAAATGAAACTAGCAACGTATACAAAAGGTATACATAAGTTGGAAGGCGTTATTACCTCTCTCTTAAAAGGAGGGTATCTTCCTAGACCAGGAGTGGCATTTGCAGCAGCAGAAACAATGTCCACTAATACACGATGTACCTGATTTGTTAAACAGCAAAAGTTGGCTTAAATAGTAAGCAAGAAAAATATATGAAGATCCATACCCTTCATGGTCAAATGGAAAGTGGCAAAACTGGGGTACAATCAATAGCAAAAGGAATCAACTTATATTCCACTTTTCTCCATAAGAAGCCACCCATTCCAAGAATAGGATATTGCAAAAACATGACACAGCCAATCAATTAAGATATACATGCAAATGTTGGGACAAAAATAGTACAAGAGAGTGAAATAATATGACTGCAATCAAATGCACACATGCAATTTTTTCTTCAAGCACATCGGGAACTTTTATGTACTAATATTTCTCTACTTAATACAATGACACAGAAGGAATTTATATCAAACAAAAGATGAGATACATGGCAAACAAACCAACAAAGTGAAAACCCAATATTTGTGGGACTTAAAAACGTATTTGCAAATCCAAGATATGAAAGTTTACTAAGAAGTATTAAGGCAAATATGCATACCTCATCAACGCAAAGACATGATGGTGCCTTTGCCAGCTCAAGAACACTTTTAATTAAGGATCGTAAGCCTTTCTCTGGAGATATAAGATAAGGTTGATAACCATCCGCTTCTAGGACAACCTGATGCAGTTGAAACCATTCAATGGAAAAGCAAATAACCA
Organism: Swietenia macrophylla; assembly: GCA_032401905.1. Lineage (NCBI taxonomy): Eukaryota > Viridiplantae > Streptophyta > Magnoliopsida > Sapindales > Meliaceae > Swietenia > Swietenia macrophylla. The sequence continues at coordinate 6,920,454 of CP135563.1, read as the reverse complement.
AAGACAATGTGAAAATGAGAGGGCATAAAAATAGAGTGAAGTTTGAAGTAAAGACCTACCCTCTTCACATTGTTCAAGTCGAAATGTTTGTCCAAGGGTAGTTGTTTGATCCTGTTAGGAAAATTGCCCTCAAAACTCGCAACAACTTTCCAACCATTACCCTGCAACAATAGAAAATCGTCAGACAAGATATACACTCTGTGAAAACAGAATTCGACCAAGTCCTATATTAAAGACATCAATGGCAGCTAATTTCTACATTACAGGACTAAATACTCCAGCATACTTCCTGATTTCATTGATTGTCCTACAGCTTGGAGGAACTTCACATGCTATAACTGATTTTTAGTCCTTGATTAATTGTACTTCTAAGTATATCAAACTCTTTGGTACATATGTCCAAACAATAACAACTGTTGAGGCGGCAGTGTATGGTACACACACCACTGAAGTAAAGCATAACTATTTTTAATCCTTCTCTCAAATGAATGTTCTATATAGGCCAAAAGAAATTTAATCCTTCTCCCAAATGAAGAGAAAATATTGGAAGGTGCAATATCCTTAATTTTCATTTCCTCTTGTGGTTAATAAAATTTATGCATAGAAAGAAACAACTCACTTCACCGCCTGTTATATGTAGGAGAAATTTGTCCTCAAATTCACGGCACAGCTGCAAAGCTAAAGCCCTTGTACCTTCAGTACTATCAAGAATTTGTTCACCAAGCTTCACTAATTCATCCTGAACCATTTGAGACTTCCCTTGAAGCCTGCAGTGCAGATATATGAATTGGAAAAGAAATGTGCATGAAAATTCTCATCAGTGCAACAATGCATGAGATTAGGTTCAACTCCATGTATATGTCTGAATCAGTCTCAATGTTGAAATGCATTGAAATCCATCAAATAAACAGCCACAACACTCCCCAAAAAATAAATAGATAGCAAAAAATTCACACAAAAACATTTTTGTCCAAGGAACAATCATATTTCAGCTTGACAAACAATTTCTCCAGACAACCAATCAATTTTTCAATGGATAAGAAAATAACCTTATCACTAATAATAATTAAAAAGTATGAGATGACACCAAAATGAAACACAAGAAGAATTAAAATAGAAAATTGAAGATGAAACAAAAGTACTATTAAAATAGAAAATTGTAGTAAGAAAATTGAACTTTTATTTAAATAAAAAATCAACTAAAGATATAAGCAAGTACCCAGAAAGGAGATTTGGAAGCCTGACGCTCATGCGGTTACGAATCTGACCAGCAATCGTATCCACCAAAGCAACTCTTCCAAGCTTGTTTTGAGGGGCTGCAGTTAGTAACCTTTTCAGAGTTTCAACCTCAGCTCGCCAAGCAGCTTCTAAAGAGCTCTCTGCCGCACCACCTCCAGGTGATACAGAACTTATCGCAACAGATTGACCAATTACCGCAACCCACGGGATATCAGATGTTTTTGATGGGCCCCGATTCAACAGGAGAGCCTGAACAGCTGAAAGTGCTTTTGAGTCTCCCTCTGCTTGATCCATTTTACTAATGATACCAATTGTTCTAGTACCTATGATGAATTAGAAATACATCAAAAACAAAAAAGTTAGCAAACTTAACACTCCAAATATAAGTTGCCGGAAGAAAGAAAATTTGTGACTCATTTTCTCCACAAAAAGAATAGCAGATCAAGTAACAATAAACCCACCATCCACATCTTGTTCCTTCGCAATTCTGAGAGCTCGAGATGACGAAACTTCTGGTGTCTGAGTAGCAGGTATGATAACTAGCAAAATAGCATCATTGCGCTCAACATATTTGCTAATCTGAAGAAAACAGTGAGAAACATTAAACTATCGGTGAACTTCCAGTAAGAGCATATTAAAATTGAATCTGAGCTTACGAATTGTGCAACAACTAACAAGTAGCATATTATGTAAAAAGTGGAAAGGTTTACCAAACCGGTGACAACACTAGTTGGGTTTACTTTTGAAATTCAAACTAAAGAGATGATGGCATTCAACCACTTACCATTGAATCATCCAAAATTCTTTGATCCGATCCAGGTAAGTCGATTAATTTTAAGGGTGGAGCTGGAGAAAAGAAAAAATCCCTTATAAAAAATTCAAAGAGAAGATATGAACCATTCAAAAAGGAAAAGTGCAAAATTATAGTTAATGTATTCTACTTTTCTGTATACTACGGAACATTTATTTCTTAATGTTTTAGATATAGAGGAAGTTTACAGACATATTTTAGTGAAATATTGACTATCTTTTCTCTATTTACAGGTGGTTGGGTCTAAAATCTATAATGACCAATGAAGCCAATAGAGATACAGATGGCTATCACCTCCCCCCTGAACATAACAGACTTATGGATTTATAGGAGGAAGAAGATCTGCTGAGTTAAAACTATGTACTAGTTATCTTTGTGTTGGATAGAGGCCTCCTTCTAAAGTGCATTTCTAGATCAAACTTTTCAAATCTCCATTTCCTTTTTCATTTCCATTTTCACCTTTTCTTCCATAATCCAAACCGTAATTCTCCAAATTGTCATTTCTTTGTCTAAACCCTGCTAGTGTTTCTCAACAATCAAATAGAGCAATTTATTAAAAAAATCAAACGCCAATGTAGTGAGTGAAGATCAACTTTTAGAATATAGTTAAACTAGATACAAAAACTTCCCTCATCTTAGACGAAACTTTTTTGGCATTTCTACGGCAACATGAAAGAAAATGATTTCAGGGATCAACCCATAAAAATACTCTTTAAACCCATTTCTCAAAAATTTTAAATTTAAAAGGTGACGCTTGGTGTTGTCATTTTTCAAAAATGAAAATATGCAAAACATGTTTGGTTGGCCTATTTTTGAAAAAAGACTGGGATCAGCAGAAAATGAGTCATTTTTCACTTTTCAAAGAATATGTTCTCTATCAAAAGATTTGCAAACAAACTAACAAAAACATTTTGCATTGTTTTCATTTTCAGATATTGTCTCAAAAACAATTTATCAAACACGTTTTCAATTCTGAAAGCGTTAAATAGAAATAACATTTTAATTTTCCAAAACAAGTTTAGAAAAAAGCATTTGAAAACCAATACAGCAATGCCCAAAATTTTTACTCTATACATCCCAACCAGTGGCATGAGTGCAGAAACTCTAGCTAAATAGAAACAAGCAAGCACATTAGCTATTACCAAAAGTTGCCAATCTTAAAAGAACCTAAATTCTTTGCTTGTATTAACCCAGGGACAATCACTCATTACACATACTGCCAACATTAGCCAGGTTTCTAGGTGAAGATAAAATTTCTTCATGATTTAAAATTGATTGTCTTGGTGGCTACACAACTAATAATTAGTGGAAAGGATCCAACATGCAAAATACAACAACAATTAAGCTATTACAACCAATCAAACAGTAGGTCTCACAAATCTAACTCATACAAAATGCATAACATGTAAAATGTCATTCTGTCTGATTGCCTTCTGGTTTTTGTTTATTCTGTGTTCCTAACAGGTTCATAGAGTTCACTCACAATCAATACAAAATGTAGAACAAGATCAGGAATCACCTGTACTGGCACGAAGTTTCAAATATATTTCATCACGAGTCACACCCTGGCTTAGCCTATTTTGAAGGGAATGTCGAAGAGCACCTATTATGTGCCAAATCAGAAAGACGAAGGACCATCAGAGCCTATAACAAATTTAAACTGCAAAGTCCATATAAACATAAAGTACATGTTATGGTGATGTTAGCTACTTAACTTTGTGTCAAGCACCGCTAAACCAGAAAAATAAAACAAAACAAAATTGCATAATGGCACAGCAAAAGCATATTTGCAATTGACCTTACTTGCTGAAACTTCTTGTGATTTATTGTCTATTAATAAGAGGATAGATTGGCTGCTTAAAGAACCATCTTTTTTTAAATCAATGCGTATGGGAGCCCGAGTGGCACCATTTCCACCAGTTGGCTGTCCACATAAGGTCAAACAAAGAAACCTATTAAAATAAATTTAAAAAAATGCTGTTAAACTTTCAACATACTACAAAGGCTCAAAACTAATATGACTTACCAAAATAGGATGTCCAATCAGACTATTCAAGATCGCAGATTTCCCAGCACCCTGTTATATACAGAACAATAGCCATTAAAAAATTTTCTATAGCAAAAAGAATGAGAGAGAGAGAGAATTCATGAATATTATGAATAATCTTTAGGGGTGAATCTGCGAACAATTACAAATTGCAAACTTCTTTTGTATTAGTTACATTCTATAATTCATGCAGTATTAACCCACCTCCACCTAACGACACTCAAAGAAAATAAAACACTTAAAATTTAAAGCAATTCTAACCAATATATGGAATACCACATGGCACATTGGGATATCATACAATTCTTTGCAATCAAAATCCTGTACATCCCCGGCACATTGCTGGATCAAATGATGCCACAATTCAATTGATTTTAACAAATAAAATACAGCCAAATTACTTTACATCGATTAAATCAATTGGAACTAATTAAAACCAAGATTCAATACTGTCCATCGAAACAAAGAAGAAATTATTTCAATTGATTAATTCTGTTTTTGCTTTCGAAAACAAGATTTCCACCTTTTAGATGAAGGAAAAACGACTAACAATTTCCCTTTCACTTCTCATAAATCAAACACAAAATATTTAGACACAACAATTGTCAAACTTAGCACGTGCGTTTCAAATTTCTGTTTCTCACGCTTGCACATTACATTAAAAAATTAATTAAAATCAAATCAGAACATTGTCTCAAATTCAAAATGCACTAGATCCAAAGATCCTCGTCACAAGTCCAAAACCCAAACACATTACACCAATACGACACCGTATCCGCATTACGTACCAAACGAGAGGGAGGAAAAACTTACGACATTGCCAAGAGCAACGACATTGAGAAAAGTGGAAGAGCGTTTCGAAGGCGACTTCTCGTCCACGTCTTCGTCCGCAAGCACGGCGGACGCTTGCTTCATCGCCTCCGACAACTCGGCGAGTTCCTCGATGGCCTCCATTACAGATCCAGCCGAAGCTTGGCTACAATAAAACTCAGACTGAGATCTGAAAATTTCAACTGGAGAGATTCAATTTTTATTTCAAAATTCGAAAAATGTTGCTACGAATTCTGCAAGTGAATTTATTTTCATAATTTTTTTATTAAATTAAAATAGATTTTAAATAGACAAAAGAAAATGCGTTTGGATATGGAAGTGAGAGTTTCTGTTGGATCTAATTTATAAAATGAAGTCACGTTCACTTCTCTCCCCTTCCGTTGTGGTGTTGTCAAGTGCAAAGCGTTAACGTTTTTCAGGGAACTCCTGTAATTTTGCCCTTTTTTCTCTTAAGCTCGCGTCAGTTTCAAATTTTTGAAATCCCTGAATATTTTACTTTTAGGAATAATAACGAAGAGATCTCTTAAATTTAGAACAATAACAAATAAGGACATACTAAAATCACTTATAGCAAATAGGTCCCTTGCATGCATTTGTTATAATTTCATTGTAAGTAGGGCAGCGGGTTCATTTTGAAAAAGATATCTCATTTTCAATCCATCTTTGTTTTGGGAAAAATTCTTTCCTTCTCAAACTCTATGCTTCAGAGCAGGGATCTCTGAATTAAATAAAAATAATATATTAATGTATATAAATAAATTATTTATTTTAATTTATATACAAATTAAATAAATTATAACCTCAATTCTTAATAAAAATAATAAAAATTTTAAATTAAATAAAATTATTAAAATTTTATTAATAAAAATTTTTTATTAATATTATATTAATGTACTAAAAAATTAACAAATAATTATAATTAATTATTTAATTTAATATTTATCATCCTGTCCCATTTTCAAACTCAAGGAGGATATTTGTTCTCGATTCTCACCCCAAAAAGGCCGGCCCTGGCAAACTTTCAGAAGTACGGAGATTTTTTGTTATCCTCAATTACAGGGACCCATCAATTACAAATTATTAAAGTATATTCTTAATTGTTATTTTGTTAAAACTCATAAACTTCTCTATTACTACTCTATTTTAATTTATATAATTTTTTTTATAAACCAAAAATAAAATTCCTTTTTATTGATTTTATTTTTTAAAAGTATATTTTAAAAAATTTTGTAGAAATTAATTATTTTATTTTTATGTGAATGAGATTCAAAACTCAAATTTTTCATATTAATTTAAAAAATTAATAAATTGAATCTACTAAAATCAATAGCAATTATTTTTATTTTTATTAAATTATTTGATAAATAAATAAATAAATGAGTAAATAGAATACCTTGCAAACTAATTCTAAAAACATGCTTTCAATGAAAAGTATATTACAATTTAATGGTTAATATAAAGATTTATAAATTCTTTAACCAATTATAATTAGTAGATAATATCATTAATATCCTTTAAATATTTACTAATTATGTAAGAACTCCTTGGTTTGAAAACTAAAATGCTAAAATTCATCAAAAATACCTCCCCAATAACTTCTCTTATTTGAAAAATCTCCCCCCAACTTGTAATCTTACTATAATTAAACCAAACTTTAAGGGTGATAAATGGCATGTGATATTTTTAAATTGAATATTTTGTACTTTCTTATGAATTCAATGCTGATTTTCCAATATTATTTAAAATATATATTTATTAATTTAGCTTTTTAAAAGAAAATAAAAGAAAAAAAATTTCTCATTCTATAAACCTTTTTTCCCTGATGAAAACAATGTAAGATATTAAATAATTTGTTGAATTATCACTATTTTATTAATTATAAATTAGGAGTTTAATTTGTTTTTATAAAAATTTAGATCACTCAATTAATGAAATCTTTTTACCACTAAGATTAAATCTGAAGTGTGAATTACTTGCAGCATAATAATATATCAAATATATATTAATTATACATAATAAATTCAATCTCAAAAAAGTTGTATTGAAAACTCAATACGTATGTGATTTATTGAGAGAGAAAATATTAGATGGGATGATTATACTATATTAGTATAGTTAATACGATAAAATTATTTAATTAATAAAGTGAAAAAAAATTATTCATTAATTATAGATAAAAAAAATTAAAATAACACTCCATCAATTTTTTTTAATATAAAAATCTATCTGAATCTTATTAACTTCGTTTTGGGACATTAGATATAAATTCTTATACTAATGTTGTCTATATAACTTGATGTGATAATATTAACAATAGCACCCTTTTCTTATTTAAGTGCGACATGAATTCGATAAACCTCTAATATCATTATCACACTGCATCCCAGCACATTTTGATGTATTTGAACGCTTCAATTATATGAAAATGTATGCTAGAACGACATCTAGTATGGCTTCTGTGCTAGATTGGACAGTATTTCGATATCTTTGACACCATATCAAATGCAAAAGAAGGAATCTAAATATAAAGACAAATGACATGACTCGTAGAAAACAAGAAGAATGAAGCAACCATTTTCCATTTGATTTTCCATCAAAGCTAACAGATATCTTCCACAATATTGCATTTCGTTTGCAAAATGAGCAAAGAAGAAGGAAGCTAATTTATGCATACATTCTAAAACTGTTTGTAAAACAAGATCAAACTTGGGCTTGCATAAGACGTCTCTAAATTCGCTTTCAAATATTGAAAAGACTGAGTTCTCATATAAGCACATTAATGTATGATAAGATCCTTCTTCAGCTAGTATTGTTTTTACCTCCGACATGAAAAGGAAAATGAAAGGAGAAGATGAAACCGGATCCGTGGCGAAATGATAGGAACCCATAACGGTTGCAAAATAAGTCGGTAGCTTGATTTGCACTACTTGTGGGGGTTAATATGTGGGTAAAGTCCCAATACATGCTCCAGCATGAAGTCATGCCGAGTGAGGATTCCAACAATTGGAGGCCTCTGCAAAATTCAGAACATTCAAAAGAACGGTTATTTCCACTAGTATTTTTGAGTGACTTCCAAACTCTTTTGGTAGCTAGAACATTCAAAAAGTGAAATAAGTTTTAGGAAAAATTAACATGAAAGAAAAAAGAAATTCATAATAACAATGGCACCATTGTTTCTTCACAGGACAGTTAATGAATTTACAGCTTCTTACCCTAGATTCAAGTTTTCTCTTTGTTTCCAAGATAATAGGGTTTTGTAAAAATATGACAAGGTGTCCCAATAGTTGGTAAATTAAAACAAAATTCTCCTTCATGGGGTTTTATATGTAGTATATGCACAATAAAGCATGAGATATTATTTTCTAAGCTAATTTAGGATCAATGTGTGTACGTGTGAGCCCGTGTACATCTATGCGTGTGAAAGAGAGAACGAGTCTTACCCCAGGTGTTTTTGGCACCACGCACAAGTGCCTGAGGCCAAGCTCCCGAAAGAGAACAGCCGCTTTAGCCAGTGACATTGTTTCTACAACTGTGTATGGGGATGTATTAGTAATCGGATGGAGATCGACATACATCTCCATCTCCTCCTCCTTGATTTCCAAATCTTCAAGTTTGATGCCTTTGCCCGATCCTGCCTTTGCAAAATGATGTGCCCTGAACCTCCGCATGATATCTGAGCCAGTCATAGTTCTCTGTTTTGTAAATTTCTTACCATTGAGCAACACAAGAAGATGAGATCTCAAAACAAGTCCACACAACTCCGGAGCTTGTGAGAAAGGTGGTTCATCAATAACTGGGAAACCATTATGCCTTGTTATCCTCAGAGCATGCATAATGGTCCCCACTTTTTCAACTCCAGAAAATGTAATTAAAGGGCCAGAAACAACATCACTCGCAACCAAGTTCCTCATGTATGGCTCTGCATGAGCTTCTAAATAAGGCAAGCCCTTCAACTTCACAATTTGGTCATAGACACCCTTGTTGAAACCATCTGCTACAGTTTTTGAAATAAGAAGAACAAGCATCACCAACGGCAGCATCAATAAGTTGTTAGTAAGTTCAAGAAGTATAACACAAATAGAAACCGTCATTCTCATGGTTCCACCAAGGAAAGAAGCAGCTCCAAGAAGTGCAAAGAGACCCGTGTCGAGATCAGATAGAGAACCAAGGAGGGTCCCAACAAAGCGTCCATAAGAAGCACCAGCAAGTATGACCGGGACGAAGAGCCCGGAGGGAACAGCAATGCCATAAGTGATAATGCCGAGGCAGTATATAGCGACAAAGAAAATTAGAAGTGTGGAGAGATGAAATTCCTTTTCGGTGCCAGAGCTGAAAAGGTTGCGAATTGCATCGTCGTTTGTGTTGAGAAAGAGAGAAGCAAGGTCATTGTAATGGCCAGGAGGACACTGAAAATTCTTAAAGTTTCCAGAATGACCAACAGTCGGGCATTGCCCCTCCTCTAAGTGAGCAGGACAAGGAATGCACTGTGTAAGCCATGGCAGGCCGTAAGAGAAACAAGAGGTCAAAAGAGAAACAGTGGCAACAAGCAGGATCTTGAATATAGGCCCTCTCCTGCAATTCATTCTCCATTAGTGACAAGAAAGACGTACCAAAGTTTGAATGCATAAAATTTTGCAATTCTGGCAACAGAACGAATAGTGGTTTGCATGCTAATTTGTAAACAAGAGAATCTAAGGATTGGGACCAAAACAATTTTGCTGAATGTTAGGAAAGAAAGTCGAGAAAGCTAAGAAATAAATAGACATATATCAAATATTCATCAATATCTTTTCTGACATGTGTGTACGTGCATTAGAATACAGATCAAAGGAAAAATTTAGGGCATACTCATTGATGATGCCATATGTGCTGAGGACCTTGTCCACAAGGTAATTGTAAAAGCTTCCCAAAATGCCCCCGATAATCCCAAGGAAAACAACTGCAAGTAGGTCTGGGGTACTGTAAGTGTTTTTTGCAGAATTGACATCAAACATGATCAGTCCACCTTGCCCAAACAGTCCACATTTTCCACTCCGACAGAATTGTATGAAACCTCTCAAAACAACTGCTACTACAGCTGTGGTAAAAAATGTCCTCCAAAGAAGTGCACTTCGCCACCTTAAAAATTTAAATGTGAAACCAAAACAAACCAATAAGACTTGCTTTTATGTGCTTTTATAAGTCACGGTAAAAATTGAACAGCTAGGGAAAATGGGGGGAGGGAAATATACCATGAAGCTGCTTCTTCGAGGGCGAAGAGGACCCCACCAACAGGGGCACGGAATGCTCCAGCTACACCAGCAGCTGCACCACATGTGATCAAATCCCTCCGGTTGCGATCATTTTTGAAGTATCTGAGCCATCTCCAGGTCAAATGATACTTTCTTGAACCACCTTGTCCAAGTAAATTGGCTATACAAGCACCAGTATGTACCATAGGTCCTTCCTTACCGACAATGAATCCGGCAGCAACAGCAAAAACAGAACCAAAAATCTGCCAAATTTGAATTGGTAAATAATAGCAGGTTTATTTTCAAATCAAAGCTCATTTTAGAAAAGGCATCACAATCAACAGCAAAACATTATAGTTTTTATTCTTCCTTTGATTACCGAAAATCCCTGGACCTTTATATGTTCACCAAGCTCCAAACTGGAGACTAGTACTTAGGAAACTCATAAGCTATGAATATCCTATCAGTTGAGTTGATCATGCTAATTTCTCGTACATCTACTAACCTTTACGAACAGCGTACTTGGAGCCAATATAGAATGGGAATCAACACCATTGAGGTAAGCTTTCACCTCAGGTATACCTGAGCCTGAGGCTGCCGGGGCAAAGTAAGCACAAAGGGCTCCAGCAGAAACTGCCAAACACATGTTGAGAATTGAATTTGCTACAAATGCCAGAAAATACCTGCACTGGAATAAGCATCATTTTCATAGTCAACCAAAGTATCACAAACCTTATAGTTTGTGAATTTCCCCAACAAAGTTGTTTCAAGAAGTGACCTCAATCAAGTTGGTAATGATTATCAGAGATTAGAAAGCATATGCCTAAAGAATTATATGACTTATGATTATGCGATAATACCTAGGAGTCATATTAGGCTTTACCTATTTTTAAGCATGAGATAGTTGATAAGCAAAAGTTTGTAACCAGCTATATTCTCGACAACAAAGTTATTGAAAAAGGCCACAATCCCTGTAAGAAGTCCAATAAGGCTTGAAAATGTCCACTTGAGGACGACATATTGAAATATCTCAACCTTCCTTCTTGTCCTCCAATCCTGCTTAAAAAGCTCGTTCTCGACAATCCTGCAAAAATGCACAAAAAATTAACAAAACATTCACAGTTTCTTTCCTTTTCTCCCATCTTCAAAGCAACCAGTACCATAGACAACAATTTAGCACCTAATAAAGTGATTGTGTGTACAATTTATACACAAGCCAAAATGACAAAACATTTCAATCAAAATCAAGATTTCTCTTATTTTCTCTCATTTTCTATAAAATAGAAGAGTGAAACCATAAGAGAAATAAATCAAAAACGAAAACCCACCAAGAGATCCAAATCTCTCTTTCACTTCATTTTTCCTATGCTTACATTTAGATACAAGAATAGACATAACAAGTCATCTAAGCCATAATCTTATATTTTTCTGTTCTTTTCTTTTCTTCCACTATCCTAACTACTAAATATATAAAGGCCTCAGAAACATACAGGAAAATTTATATATATTTACGCGCGCACACACACACCAAGAGTAGCAAACAAATGAAAGCAAATCCAACATAAGACCCAAGACTCTCAATTTTTCGTTGGGTTTCATACAAAACATATCAAAAGAACCAAAAACCAAAAAGAAAAAAAAATGCTTCACCCACACATTTGTAAACTACAAAAAGACAAACTTTATAAACAACCATATATCAATAACAAATTTCGCATACTTCCTATTCTTTTTCCTCCATATTCCCAGATAAAAACAGAAGCTAAAGTCAAAGAAATGAAAAACACACACACACACACACACACACACAAAAGAAGTACACAATATTGATAAGTATACATACTCGTAATCAAGAGATTCAATAGGACAGGTATTTGCACCAACAATGGCAATCTGGGAAGTGGCATTTGTCCTGTTCTTCACCAATAATGGCTCTCTCGACATACCACCACCAAATTCTCTGCAATGATCATCTGACAATTCTGATCCAAATCTCTCATATTTATTCCTCTCATTACAACTTAATCCTCCTCCTTCAATTTCTATAGCATTTTCCTCTCTCTCTCTACTTCCATGATCCATTTCTTTTCAAGCCCAGAAACTGTTTCCCTCTGCAAATCAATCCTTCCTTGATTTTATGCAACAATATCTCTCAAAGAATTTCATCCCCGGAAAAATTCTTCCGTTCTTCCCATATTTCCCTCTCTTTCTATACTTCTTGTCTGTAAAACACTTGGGGTCTGTGAATGATTCTTGTTTCTCGTTGAAGCTATTGTAAAAGCTAAAAGAAGTTTCAGTCTTATTAGTACACTTCAACCAAATGAATTCTTCTCTGCTTTATTTTATTTTTATTTTTTTTTTCCCTTATGCTGGGGAGCATTGAAGATCGGCCATGAAAATTTTTTATTAAAAAAATAATAAAAAATTGAAAGTTGATAATTTGTCTGCTTACGGCGTATCAGCATCCCAAATATGGGTGCTTCCAGTCAGGACATGCGTTGTATACAGATTATAAATGCAGAATTATCATCTAGGTACCCCTGTTTTTGTATTTTCTTCAATGGAACAACCTCATTTTTTATATTTCAAATAAGTCCCTTGTTCAATTACTCTTGTTAAAACAATCTATTTAGCCTTATATGTATGGTTGGGTACAATTCAATTTTAAATTACAGAAACCAAAAAACTAAATATCACATAGATTATCAAGTTGACTTGCAAGGTTTGTTAAAATTTTTATGAATGTTTCAATTTTTTTTTTTTGTTTAAGAATTGGTTCGATTTAAAATTTTATACCCATTTTTTTGCTGAAGTTTTATTTTTAACATGTTTTTGTTAATTTTTTATTTAAATTTATATTAATTTAATAAGTTTTTAATAAATTACTAATAAAAAGTTATATTGTATCACTAAATTTTAAATATTTTAAAATTTTTAAATTAAATCGTTCGAATTTATATTACAAAAATGGATAATTCTTTTCCCATATAGACCAAGCAAATCACTATTTCAGTTCTATTCAATTTTTTTCTTCAATTTCTTTGCCCTTCCTTAATATTATGGTATTGGATTTTTTTAAAATATTTACATGTTAAGAATTTATTGAGAGTTTATATTAATAAATCATATTATTATCAATTATTCAAAATTTTATATTTTC
>CP135563.1:6854676-6902185 GCA_032401905.1 Swietenia macrophylla | reverse complement strand
AAATAAATAAATAAATAAATATTAAATTTATAATATAATTATTATTCTCTTAATCCCATTGAAAATCTCGTAAAATTAATAATATTAATTTAAGTTTATAATATATTATAATTATAATATTTTTTTAATTTTTTTAAATAAAATAATTAATTATAATCGTATAAATATTTTAACTAATTCTCGTAAACAAAGTATTATTAGTACACAAACATAGTTGTATAGTTAATTAGTAGGTATATATTTCACTGGTTAATGATACCTTTGCAAACTTCAATACAACTAAATCTTACCAAAATCATCGCATATTCACCGAATTCGAATGAGTTGAAGTCAAAGTTATGGAAAATTATTTAAAAGTATTTTATAGTTGAAGGTATTTAAGCCAAACACGCAATACCTGAATGATATTTTCCATGTTTTTAAAAAAATATAATAATAATAATAATATAGTCAGAATTTTTTGATTATTTAATTTTCTAATGTGTGTTTTCTTCTTGCAGTCGCATCGTATGCACAAGAAAACTTTGTAATGTCCTTCTTCCGTTTCTTCTTCTCTCCAAATCTCGCTCCTTTTTCTCTTTCTATTTCCTAATTCAATCAATCAATTTCTTTTGCAATCACCATGTTCTTCCACATCACTTTCACTTTATTCCCTGATCTCCTTCCACAATCTAATCATTCATTCCCTTAATTTTCCATCCCATTTTTTATTTTTTGTTTTTTTTTTTTAATTTAATCTTTATCCAATCTTCCCAATTTTATTCATAGCGAGAGATACAAGTACTTGTTTACTGAAACTGACAACAGTGGTTCAAATAATCTTTTTTTTTTTAATTTCTTCTTTTGAATCTCGATCCTTTCTTTCCTTTTTTTTTCTGTTTGGAAAAAAAAAAAGATCTGAGTCAAGAATCAGGGGTTAATCTTGTTTGTGTGCTGGGTTTCGTAAAAAAGTGAATTTTGTTTCTGGATATTTGAGAAAAGTGGCGATTTGTGGTTGTTTGAGATGGGGAGAAATAGAGGGGAGAAAGAAGAACCCGAGAAGTACATGGGATTACTAAAACTGGTACAAATACTGTCATTTTTAGTTGTCTTTGTTGCGGGAATTATTATAGGATTGGCAACAAGTTCACATATTAATCAGTATTTCACGTCACCTTCTCTGTTACTATCAAGAAATCATTTCGCTGGTCTGAGTTTCGAAAACAATAACTGCACCATGATTCAAAATTGTGAGAAAACAGATTACTTAGAATTTGGAAATTTCATCCATCCTGAGAATTTGACTAATAAGATGTCTGATGAGCAGCTCTTTTGGAGAGCTTCAATGGTGCCCTTTAAAGAGGAGTATCCATTTGTGAGAACTCCTAAATTGGCGTTCATGTTCTTGACGCGAGGGCCGTTACCGATGCTGCCTTTGTGGGAGAGGTTTTTTAAAGGGCATGAGAAGTATTTCTCCATTTATGTTCATGCACTTCCCGGGTACAAGCTCAATGTGTCTAAGGATTCTCCTTTTAATGGAAGGCAAATTCCAAGTCAGGTAAAGTTTTTGCTTTTGGATTTTGGTGTATTTATTAGAAAATAAATGATTTATGGTAGGTCTTTTATGAGTTGTTAGTTTGTTTATGTGTTAAATGGATGGTAAATTGGAGTGAGTTAGGTGAAGATCAAAGTACAGTTATTGAGTGGGAAATTTATGAGCCTCTTTAGATTTGGGAAGAATGAATTTTGTTTGCTAATGTAGTTTTTAATGGGATATGTTGCTGCTTAACTTTTAGGTGATTGTTGTTTGTCGAGCTTATTCGCCAAATAATGGAGAAAAAACGGAGGTAATTAAAGCAAATAATAAGAAATATAAGATTCAATTTGCATCCAAATTGAATAGTTGCATTGTGTTGTTGGAGAATTTATAGTGCCAGGGGTAGCTACAAATAGAAGGGTAATTGGTTTGGAACGAAATTAGGTATGTGGAGATAACTTCAAAGCCTCTGCAAATATGGGAAATTTGTGACTCTTCAAAATATTGCCAGTTATATTTTGATGGCTTTTATAATTGTAGAAGAATGTAATGGTAAGGAGCGAGGGGTATTGAAGTCGAGGAATCAAAGTGGAAAAACAATGCAATCACAAGTATTAGAAGTGGTAGAAGGGTAAAAATTGTAATTTGTGTTGCTGATATGAGAATGTTGAAATTAGAACTTGCAAAGAATGGGAGATAATGTTAACAGTGAAGTGCTTCAATATTCATTCCTTCTCAGTTCCCGCTGGGATTTATGAATTTATGGCAGATTTTGGACTTGATAGTGTTTATATTATGATTATCTTTTATAGGAAGTATGTTCTGAAATAGTACATCTTCAATTCCTGGTGATATAAAAAGCTAAAAGATTTAAAATGTCTTCTTCTCTGTATACATAGAGATGGACTTTGCAATTCATTAAGTTGCTAGGTATGCAGTCCTACGTAAATGCTTAGAACCTTAAGATTATTTGTCCAGAACTGCAAGCTTAGTGAATTTCCTCATTATCTTATATGAAAGCAAGGAAGAAGAATTTCATTGGAAAATCATGTAAGATCTTAAGCATCTTCAGATGAAAGAACCCAGTGAACGACATTGTTCGGAAACTTCATTGTTGATGAGTCACCGGGCTGCCCTTATAAACACTCCCAAGTTTAGGTCTATACTTGACAATAACCTTCTACAGTCCCCAATTGTATGAATTTGTGGGGGATATTTGGTTTCTAGCATGTTATTGGTGCTTTTTGATTTTTTTTCCCCTATATTTGGCTCCAATTCTATAATGTTGTATGTCTGACCTTTTTTAGTAATAAGATAAGTTTTTCAATGTTTCGTTGCTGTAAGAAATATTTTTTTTTTCTAATTTTAGATATTTCTGGAATCATTAACAATGAATATCAATCAGCAAGTGAACTTGAACCTATGATTCAAAGAGTAGTTGAATTTATTGTGTTAATAAAGAACACTTGTGCTGAATCTTTCAAGTGAATGTAAATTGACAGGTATGGTGATTTAATTTGACTAATGTTTATTACACATTAGAGTTTTGATCTGCACATCACTAAAAGTTTGTAGGCAGAAATTCCCGAGTTCTTTATGCATTACTTTCTGCTTTATGTGGGATGTTTTGATGCCTCTTCAATCTTGTTCCTCGCTTGGAATAAGTTATTGTCTTATTCTTATCAACGTTTTTTTGTTTGTATATTCATTTTATATAGTACATTGCCTTCTGTTTTTTTCCTTATGAACTTTCTCCGTATTGATCTTCAGAATGTTGCATGGGGAACAGTGGAAATGGCTGATGCTGAGAAGCGCCTTCTAGCCAACGCCCTGCTAGACTTTTCAAATGAGCGGTTTATTCTTCTGTCTGAGAGCTGTATACCGATCTACAACTTCCCAATTGTCTACAAGTATCTCACAGCTTCACCCCACAGCTTTGTCGAGTCATATGATGATCCCTCACGTTATGGTCGTGGCCGCTACAGCCGCAGGATGCGCCCCAATATTAAAATCTATCAATGGCGGAAAGGGTCCCAGTGGTTCGAAATGCACCGGTCAGTCGCCATTTATATCGTCTCAGACACCAAGTATCTAACCATTTTCAGAAAATACTGTAAGCCTGCATGCTATCCAGATGAGCATTACATTCCAACTTACCTAAACATATTCCACGGATCACTAATGGCAAACCGGAGTGTGACTTGGGTTGACTGGTCAATGGGGGGCCCACATCCGGCGACGTATAGGAAAGAGAATATTACAGAAGATTTTATACAATCCATGAGGAACAATAACGGGTCATTGTGTTTGTACAATGAGCAGAGAACGACCAGGTGCTATCTCTTTGCTCGGAAGTTTGCTCCGAATGCACTGGAGCCATTGCTTAACATCAGCTCAAAGGTGATGGATTTTTGACATTTTTTTAATTATTATTTAAGCTTATAAATTTTCATTAGAGCTTTGCTGTAGCTCATAAATTTTGATAGGTTCTATTAATCTCATTGTTTCTGCCCAGAAATAGAAAAAAAAGTGGTGTACAGGTTTGTGTAGATAGTTGGGATTGGCATCAATATTGAGAGTTGCTACTATATTGGCAAATTTTGAGGGAAATTTTTGTGAAGAAGAATGCATTAATATAGAATTTTACAATCATCTATGGGTTATTAACCTACTGGTGTGATATGTACTTAGATTTTAATAGTTTCAAGCAAAAATATTGGTTTCGTAAATGGCTTTCGAAATCATGACAGAGAAAGTCTTAAATGAGATGGATTTCCTCACCTTTATGTTCATCTAATTAAATCTTACCTAGATGTATATGTAATTTGAAACCAACACATTATAACAGTAATCATGACACGAGAGAATTTAATATATGGTATTATGAATTTATTTGATGGTTCCAGTGAAACTGTCCTTTCTAAGACTTTCATTGTCTTAATTGATGTATTCTTCGAACTATCTTCTTTAAGACTTTTATTACCGTAACTCAAATCTTATTTGAGTTTTACGTGCATTATTCCTATTTCCGTTTAATAAAATTTTATTACTTATTTTAGTTGCTACTTTATTTACAAATTTAAGAAATCTATTTTACATAATTTATGTTTTCATGGTGGGACATGTAATTGGATTTTATAGTTTCGAGCAAAGAGATTAATCCCATAACAAGCATAAACTGCTTTAAGATACCGGTAATAGACTTGCTTAATTGTTAATACTTTCTGGGTTACAAATAAAGTCTGGTCGTTTATCAAATTGGTCCCTATGATTTTGCAAAACTAACAAATAAGTCTCAAATTGGCTGAAGCCATCCCCCGAGTTGACAAGGCTTGCACCATCGAGGACAACACCGGTATTTTATGATGCCCTCCTCCGCTAAAGTTTAAAAGAAAACTATAATTAGAAGATTTTAAAGAATCATTTTGTTACAATAGCAAACATATATTTATTTGATTCTATTATTCAATGAGGGGATGGACCAGCGAGGAAAATCCTTTGGAGGGATACCCAAGAGCATGCTTACGCTATATTTGGGTTAAAGATTTAGCTTTCCATTTAGGGTTGGTACATATGGAGAAACTTTCACTGATATTTGGTGAGGTTTGATCAAGATGCAAGCAAAAAATTCTCCCCCTTCAGATGGATAGATTCATCAACCCATTAAATCAATAAACTGACCAAACAAATTTACTTGGTCATCAAATCCAAACAAAATATGCTATTACAAAACAGTCATGCACAAGATGAGTAATGCTACTCATCATAGTTAATTATCTCAAAATTTTCATTTCAAATGATGAGTCATGCATCAATGAGATAATAAATCAAACAATTCCAGACTTTCCAGAGCCATATTTCGGGTGAGCTAATACATAGCATTAGCATACCAGTTATACTTTTCAACTGTCCCCATCTGATGACAGAAATGCATTAAACATTTTCAGGTTCGCACACAATCATGCTGATTAGCGGAATGATGATTAAGAACATCAACTTAAGAAATCAAAATACTTGCAAAAAGGTCGAACATGAAGGTAGAACCATACTCAAGATCAAGAAGTGTCAATCAAAAGGCAGTCTGGGTCTCACAAGCTCCTCAAGAAGATGAAATCAAATTCTCAAGAAACATAAACTAGCATACACCAATGGTAGGCCACTGTAAACATGTCTTCATAATTCCTAGTTTCACACAAGTTGGGGTTACACCTATAATTGTGATCCATCAAATAACTACTAGTTGATACACTACGTGGGGCTATTTGTATTATTCCTGTAATACACGGTGCATATAATTCAAGATTTGAAGCTAAGAAGTAACTCCACTATCCGTGCAAATGAACCACATTTAAATCTAAACTATACTATATGATAAACATCATAATGCATCGAGATTAAACCTACCTAATGCTTATAAATCAGCACATGCAAATTTTTTTATAAATTAGATATCTGAAATAAATATGTGAGATCCATCGAAGATACAAGGATAGTGATAAACCCCTCATAACTAGACTGTGCACAACAAGTAGACTTCTGCACTAGGGAAAATTTCCAAGCAAAAACTATCGTACTATTACAATTGAGCAAATTTTGCCACATTAGAACTGGCAGAAGCTGACAATAAATAACAATGATGTAGCAGCTTTGTCAGCCAACTTAAACCATAAAATTTAAAGATTGGACCATTCTATCTGTAACTTCATGCACATAAAAATCAAGCTGCTACCTGTTGGTGGTTTTCCTGCCACTCAGCAGGTTCTGATGGATTCTGTTCTACTTCTTGAGGAGGTCGTACTGTCAGCTGCTCAGCCGCTGGAGACCACGACTGCTGCTGGCCTGATATTTGAGGTTGCCACGATTGTTGCTGACCAGGCATTTGCAAGGGTGCTGACGGTGGTTGTGGTTGTCCAGACATACGAGGCATTACATTTTGCTGCTGCCCTGTCATCTGCTGCCATCCAAAGGAATCCCACCCTGACATTTGATAAGATCCTAAAGATTGCTTTTCCCCACTTTGATAAGGTCCTAGAGGCTGCCGTCCCCCCGTTTGATAAGATCCTGGAGGCTGTTGTCCTGTTTGATAAGATCCTAGAGGCAACTGTCTGCCCATTTGATTGCATCCTGAAGGCTGCTGTCCTCCCATCTGATTGGTTCCAAAAGACAGCTGTCGCCCCGTTTGATAAGATCCCAGTGGCTGCTGTCCCCCAATTTGATTGGGTCCAAAAGACTGCTGTCCATCCCTCTCATGCGGTGAAAATGGCTGCTGTCCTGCCATTTGATTAGGTCCTAAAGATTGCTGTCCAACCATTTGATTTGATCCAAAGTGTTGCTGTCCTGCCATTCTATTGTATCCTAAAGTCTGCTGTCTGGCCGTCTGATGAGGTACAAATGCTTGTTGTCTTTGAGGCAGTCTACTTGATTGAGGGGAAGGATAAGGTGCAGCATATCCCCACCTATCTGCATTCAAAACTCTCTCAATCTCCTCGCCTCGACTGGCTTTCCCAAAAGACTCGCGTACAAAATCCTGCAGTGCAGGGGTGACACCAACATTGTGCATTATCATTTGATCGAGTACATCCCTGCTTGAGTTAAACAAACCTTCATTGCACAACCCCCGTACCACGACATCATATATCAAGAAGTCTGGCTTGGGATCTTTCTCTCCCATTTTTGTTAAAATGGGCACACACTCTGCAACCTTACCATTCTTAATGAACTCTCTAAACACCCTAGTCCCAAAACTCACAACCACCCTCAAACCAGACTCCACCATCCTATTAAACAACTGCAAAGCATCATCAATTCTCTCTACCTTTAAGTAGTCATCAATTAACATCCTAAAGGTTGTGACATCGGGTGTCAAAGACTTTTTGGACAACTCTCCAAACAGCTTTTCTGCCTCCTCTAACATCCCGTTCTCACAAAACCTTGCTATAATATTATTATACCCTGCAACATCCATTGCAAAAGGCTTGGATTTTGGGTGTGTTCCCGCCTTCTTAAATGTATCAATAGCTTCTGAAAACTTTCCAAGCTTAAAGCACTCGTTAACCATAATGTTAAAAGTATCTGAATTCACTGCCTGGATATTAGGCGGCTGATGATTATCCAACATCTGCTCAAACAAAGCTTCTGCTTCTGCTTTCTTTCCATGCTTGAGCAAAACCTCAAGAAGGGTATTGCATGTGGCCGGTGTCATCCTGAAATTCCTATCCAACAACGATTTATATGACTCCATAGCTTCCTTCTCTTTCCCCTGTTTAAACCACCACTCCATATAAGTGGCATTTACCACCCCGTCATAAACCAAACACCTTTCTTTCAACTCATCAAACAACTCATTAGCCTTTTCCAAATTACCCAAATTCAGAAATCCAGATATCAAATTATTGTAAACCAATGAATCTGCACCTTGCCCTTTATTCAACATCTCTCTCAACAAATCTACAGCCTCACTTATTCGACCCACATCAATCAACCCTTTCGTCAAATGCCTATATGTAACAGCACTAGGACTAAATGGCGCGGATTCAACAATCCTCCTATAAACTTTCAAACCGTCATCCACTCTACCCTCGTCGCAGTGCGTATTTATCAAATTATTATAAGACACAACATTAGGCACAATATCTGATTGATCAAAGAAAAACGCAAACAAAGCAACAGCGTCGTTATATCGTTTCGCCCGATACATAGCGGCAATGATTGCATTGCAAGTGAATACAGTCGGGCGCGTCTTCGAGAACACAGCCTGCCGGGCCAAATACGACGCAGCATCAAGGTCGCCGGCACGGATAAGCGACTGAACGCGATTGTGGAGGTTAAGACGAGGGCCAACAAGGGCAGAGGTGGAGTCAGGGAGGCGCGGCGCGTTAGGATCACGAACGGGCGGATATGTGGGGTTGGGACGAATAGCGTGGAGTGGTGGCTCAATCCGAAGCCGGCGTTTCCGGCGACGCCGTTCGGCAGCAGCCTCTTCGGCTGAGGTGTAGGCGTAGCTATGAGTTATAGGAGGGGTGGAAATGGGATTGATATTACTGGGTTGAGGGTCAGGGTTTTGAGAATGGGAATCGGATTGTGTGGAAGTGGTGGGATTAAAAGGGCGATTGTGAAAGTGACGGAGGAGGGAGAGGGAGGGTAGCTGACGGTTGTCGTGGCGGTGGTGGTTGAGGTTGCGGAGGAGAAGGCGGAAAAGGGACATTTTCTATGTTGGGAGAGAGAGAAAAACCCTAGAAAACAGAGAAAGGGGAATGGCTTAAACCTTGAGAAGAAAAGTGGTCCTGGTGCAGTTGGAATTACTGAAATTTATATATTTATTGTTGGATAATAACATCTAAGTCCCTGATGTTGTGTGTTTTCATAAATATAATATAGATTTTTTACCATTATAACATTTGGGATAATATTACACATCCTAAGTACTTATCTCAATTGCCATAAAATTTATAAAGGAACAATGAATTGGAATAATAAGTGATTTAGCGAGTTGTGAAAAATTACCAATTAATTGACAAACAGTAAATAACTTACGTCAAAAATATTTAATACATCATTTGAGAAGTATAGTATTTTTATAATATCAAAATACGAAACTTAATATTTAAGACAAAAAGGTGAGAAGTCACCTTTGGTGGGTGACATTCTCACTGATTTAGAGTATTCTCTCACTAGACGTCGAGTTCCCAAAATATGTGGATAAGGGCATATATCTCTTGTATTAACTTGGTAGTAGACTTTGCCCATGTAAATGTAGAAATATCAAGCTACACATTTAAATATATTAAAGTTTGATATACCTCAAGACCGTATTATTATACTGCAAATTTAGATTACGTAAACCTTTAAGGCATACCATCATGCTACAAATTTAGGCTCTATAGACCCCTGATAAAAAGACAACACTGAAAGAAAATTTGAGAATGAAGAATATTTGGTCATTTCAATATGAATTAGGGGCTTATTTGTTGTAAATGGACAAATTAGTTTAAAAGCTAAAAAAAGGAAATCCAGATGTTATCATTCCTATAAAATATTATTTTTGGGTACGTGAGCTCCAGACAGTGCTGTAAACATAAATGGGCCTTGGCCCCAGTAAGAAAAAGCCCACTAAAGATAATCAGTATTTACCCCTCAGTGTGAAGTCTCATTATCACATAATTACAGTAAACGATGAACATTAATTGATTCTAATTGGACGTACATAATAACGCAGAAATTGGATCATTTTCCATAAAAACATGTTCTCTCAATGTGCCAAAAAAAAGATTGAAAAGAGCTTCTGTAACTGGAACATTTAAACGGCAGAAAATGTTATATTTGCAACAATTCTCAACCCACAAAACACATTTACATTGCACTCAAAACAACAAACAATCATTTAAACATCAAAACCAAAGCATTCACATCACTCTAAAATTCAGAAAAGTGAAGCAGCCACATGGAGAAATCTGGATAAGTTACTCCATGTTGGAACAAGCAATTGTCCACATTAGCTGTGAAACAGCAGCAGCTTTTTGGCAAACCTTGAGGTACTTTTAAATAAGCAGTTCTGAGATGATCAGCTTCGTCACAGAAAGAATTGTATGCATGGTAATCTCTGTATGAAGTATTTGTGATTGTGTATGAGTGTCGATCTGATCTGACCTTGTTTGATGCTTTGATGAATTGTCTTTAAGTTTAGAATTAGCGAGTAGTTTGGTTTGTCAATTGTTGGTATGGATCAATCCAACATTTGTCCTGGTCGACAGCATTTTTCCATCTTTTTTGGAAGATCTGCATTTCGATGAAGGACTGCCTTCTGACCTGCAAACACTTTCTTTACTAAGCAAACAGTTCCAACAATAATAGACTGAGGTAACTTTGTTTTTTTGTTTTTATTCTGAAATCTAAATAGATCTTAATACATAAATCCGAATGAAAAGTTTGCCTTTCATTCATAAAATATAAATATAAACATTTCACAATTGTTGACGTGACATTACGTACACACTTATATTAAAATTACAAATAAATAAGTCATTCAAATGTTTGTATTAAGCAAATTTTATCAAGATGTAATTATTAAGTTTTCAATGTTTAGCTAAAAGAACAAACAGACCTCACGAATTTGATTGTAAGCATGATACATACATAAAAAGAGAGCAAATTTGGTATAAATTTTACAACAATGAAGCGAGCTTACCTCTGGTCGATTATCATATCGACGGGATTGAGACAGTGCCTGCAATTTTCAGAGGAAACTATGACACATTATTCCCGGATAAAGAATTTGCTGTGAGGCCAGTTAAGGTTCAAAATACATACCAATGCCTTTGACTTTAAAATTTTCTCCTGATCAGATGAAGCCTGTCCAACAAGTGTGAAATGCAACGTGGGTCAGAAGGTTCTATATTATGATTTTAGTATTAACATTTTATGCCTCAACATTACAATATGATGATGATGATATTTATGTAAGCTTGAACCAACTTCGTTATTTGGGAAATGATATGGACTCTCAAGATTCTGCTATTGATGTGAATTCAAGAAGTACTTGCCTCAGGTTCACTAGCGACACCAAGTGTCAGAAGATCGAGATGTACTATGTACTCAGAGTCAACCACGCCAACATTTTTGGTTCGATCACCCTGAAAATGACAATTTAATGTTGCCAGTACCGCTTAAAGAATAAGAAATTGAAGTTATAGGATTGAGAAAGTTACTTGTGCACAATAGCCAAGCTGCATATCCAGTCCCCACGCATGGATCAAGTCATTCTGTATCGGGCAAAAGTAATTAGAAAACAACTACGACAAACCAAAGAAAACTCAGTAAAAGAAAACTCTCAAATCTTATTTTATTCAATCATACTAGCCAAAAGTCCCGAGCCACAATGCTGCATAAAACTGTTAAGTAACATTTGTGGTTGCCTCCTAAGTTCAAAATGGTTAACAACCCACCCATTATATTCCCAATATGGTCATGGAACTAATTGGTTCAACAAGTAAAAGTAAAACTGTTTGCGATGGTGCTAAAGTCTTGGTTCACCAGGGTGGGGAAGGGGTTTGGGTTTTCATTTATTTTTTTTTCTAAAAAAAGGGAAAAAAATGCCGCCAATTTGGTTGAACACTCAGTTAAATGAGGTTTCTATACCTGGATCATATACCATGCACATCTCCAAGCAGCCCTCGAAAACACCGGTGCCATCATTTCTACCCATCTGCATAACGGATTTTATTTACTGCATAAGAACAATGATACTTCTCCACTGAACTAATAATTGTTCTTTCCACCCAATACCAGAAATGGAAGAAGAATAATAATAGTGGAAGGAAGGGAAAAAAAAGGACCAGAATCAGTGTTTACCCTATGCACGGAGGAGTAGCACTGTTATCATCACACCTTCCACTGCCTCTAAGTTTGTACATCCTCCTATCAGAAAGTTAGATAGATTGAACTAATCAGATTCCTAAATTAGCAAAAGCATAATCACTTGATAAAAGTGTCCACATTATGAAAACTACAAATTCATTACAAACAATACTTACAACATTATTGGCATATATCACAAAAATTATATCCCAACAATACTTCTGGCTTAATATCATGTATGATGACCAAATTTCTTCGAATTTTTTTTTTAAAAAAAGAAGTATACTGGACCAAGTACAATTGCTCAAGATGAAACACTAGTTTCAGACGAACCTGTGCGCTTTTAAATTTTGTCTACGTGCAGTAATTGGGTGATGCACATCTGACTTCACAGGATCGAGTGCTGGCTGAGATATCTCAAATCCCTCGTCTTTAACAATGGACAGATACCTACAAAAGTTTCAGTATTCAAGATATGAAGTCTAGCTCCATTAACCACAAAAAAGCACAAGCGACTTGTATTTAAGATTTTTCAAATTTAAGCACCAATTTGAGTCATAAGTATATCTTTACATTCAAGTGAAAGGACAAAAATTACCATAAAAATGAAATTTCAAAGGTCTCTGTGACTCATGATTAGGACATTAATCAAATTTCTTCACAAGCTCAAACACATGAAATTCAAAGCAACGGTTTTTCCCAGTGACCACATTAAAAATGTCAAAGCCAACCTAGAAAGTTAAACCAGGTCATCCTTACCGTCCTGGATTAAAATCCTCAACTCCAATGTCTTCATCCCAGACAAAAACATAGTCATACTCAGCAACAATATCCGGATGCAAGAAACGTTTTGCGAACCACCTAATATATCGTAAAGTACAAAGTACAACTATACTCAGAAATTCCCCAAAAACATATGCATAACCCCATCAAATCTAGGAAGACAGCAATTCTTAATGAACTGAGACTACCATTTTGTTTGATTCACAGCAGATAAATGTATGACACGATCATTCCATTCTAAATCTTTCCATTCATCCACAACGCCATCATAATGAAAAAACATCACAGCAAAATCTTTTGAAGGAAACTGCAACAAGAAGATAGAAATTAAATATAAATCTGATAATGTAATCGTAAAAGCGAAAGAAGCACTGGAATAGGGGCCAAAACCTTTTTAACAATTCGGTCCACTACTGTCTTTTGTTTAATTCCAACTGCAATGGCTAACAAGTTCGTTGGAGGCGCCGGATTGTTCTGACACAAAATTTTCCAACTTCAGCATTATAAGGAAAGCAGAGACCAGTTCTAAAACAGCAAATGAAATTGAATATCCAAATTACATCACTGTACTTTAAGATCTTGACCATCATTGCAAGATCATAGCATAATATTGATAAATAGCATGCATACGTTAGTGGTATATGGTACAACAAAAAGGATATGTCACAGCAATGAACAAGTCATGATTCACAGAAAAAGAAAACGTTCATGACACTTTACCAATAGTACAAAATTCTATTCCCTATGTACTTTTACGAAAAAGTCGTCAATAAACATGTAGAAATTAATTCCAACTTATGAGCTAAACAAAGGCTTCACATACAAGTTTTGCTGATGATGTCCATAAAGGCCGCATTTCCAAATTTGATGTTTTGGAAATTATTCCTTGCGGTAATGGCTCAGTTCCAGGAAGCTTGCATTGATTCTGGGTAGAAGAGATTAAAAGGGAGAAAAAAATCAGAAAGGAATCTCAGGTAACTTCATGTGCTAAAACAAAACGTAACTTTGATTTTTCCCCCCTTTTTCTGATAAATACAAACCTTACAAGTGTTCGGTATTGCATTCTGCATGCTATTAACAATTCTCCATCTCATTAATCTCTGCACAACAACAATTGCACAATACATCTTCATTGGCAAACCCAATCGTTACAATATACTTCAATACATCCATTTGAGATTTAGGTTCCCGTCAATTACAAAAGTTCTAAGTAAGACTACTGCAAGGAAATTTCAAAGCTGACCAAATTTTAGTTGAATAGAAACTCACTTCCTTGTGTTCCTTTGCAACAAGTGCACTTCCAATGAAGTAAACACTAAAAACCAAAGAAGCCGCAATGAAGAGACTGCAGATGCATGACCTACTCAGCGGATCGGACAGTAGAGAAGACTGAAAGGAAAGGCGGAAAGATATAATTACATCTTAATTGCACAATGGTCTAAAGATTCTGCCGCATAGTGAAAAAGAAGTCCTAAAACTCATGGCATTTTTTTGAAGGTAGCTAATAAACTAACTTGTACTGCCAGACATCAGTTTGTCTATCAATGTAACATCCACAATAAAGAACTTATTTTAATCAACGAAGCAGAAAGCATTGCTTATCATTGTATATCTGCAATGCTGCAACATGCAAGTGCAACAGCACCATTTTAAAATTCAAGAGATGGAAAATTTGTAAGCAAATAGATCGTAATGAACTGAAAAAATATTAAGTCATTTGACTTGTGTGTCTAGAAAAAAACATTATGAGCATATAATAACCAAAATGCAAAGCCAAACTTGATTGGAAAGCGAGATCAAAGAATCATCTATTAACTTGAACCATTTTTTTCTCTTTCAAATAAATGGCTCAACAGCCATCTTTATGTATTCTCCTCAACCAATTTATAAAATCACAAAGACCTAAGAAATATTTTTTTCAACAAAAGTTGACCCTAAACATCCTCGTGTTTGTAGTCACGGTCAAGTGCAAAGGAAATAAAAGAGGTGCAATTGATATTTAAGTGAAACAACAGGGCTAGTGCATGAAAAATAAAAGAAAAAAAAAACATTAATACAACAATAAATATTTCAATTCCCTCTCTTTTCCTCAGTTTTCCCTCCAACCAAACAGAGTGTTCCAGTAAAATATTCTACTGAAACCCCCAAAACAAAAAAGGAGAGAGAGAGAGAGGAACTAACTTTATTAAGTTACAAGCTTGGAAAAAAAAACAGAAGCATTTCCCAGAAACAAACCAAAGAAAAACAAAATTGTAAGTTTACTTTCCTTCCTTCCAACTAACCCAGTGCCCCCTCCCAAAAACAGAAAAGAACGAAAGAGAACTTGAGAGCGTCTTTACATATAAGTCAAACACTAGACGTAAGCAATGCCAGACAGCCAAAAGTTAAAAGAAAAACAACATACATAAAACATTCAATGCTCAAATTCCTTCATTTTCTCAGTTCTTTTCCCTCCAACCAACAGAGTATCAGAGATAAATATTTTGTGGAATAATTCATTATTCTATAATTGATTACTTGCAAGAAACCAAACAGAAACATTCCCAAAAACTAAACAGAAGAACAAGCATTTCCCAGCAATGAACAAGCAAGAAGAAACAATCCCCAGCAACAAAGCAGAAGGATAAGCATTTCCCAGAAACCAAGGAGCACGAAAAACCATCTCCCAGCAGCCAAAACAGCAGAAAACAAAATGTAATTAATACCCAAAAAAGCTATTAACAGTATCATTTTGGCATTTACTCTTTTTTTTTTTTCGGCTTACTTCCCCTTACAAATTGCAATCATAATATAAATGAAACAACAAACAAACAATCATGAATCATCACTAATCATATCCCTCAGAGTCCTTACTAACATGCTTAATATTAAACCAAAAAATAAAAAAATCAAGTTCATGCAAACTCGAGTAGCATCAGGAAAGAAAAAAAACCGAAACTAAAAACAAATAAACATTCAGAAAAAGAGCTTACAGAACTGAGAGACTTCATTGCTGCAGAAGAACTCCAAAAGCAAGAAGAAGCTAAAGCCCACAACAATAAAAACAGAAACAGGTGCTTAAAAAAATTTATTTTTTATTTTAATTTCCTTTTCGGGAAGGAAAGTTGTACAGGCAAAGAAAAGAATGAGAAAGTTGCAAGTATGAATAAAGAATAGCATCCGAACGGACAGAAAGTTGAAAATGAAAAGGCAAAGAAGCGCTACAAACGTCGTCGTACCATACCTCTAAATGCAGAAGCACTTTTCAAAAACTTGAACTACGAATCAAACAACACGATAAAAACAAATAGTACGAAACGACAGGACGACGAGGAGGGAGTTGTTTATCATTAGTTTAACCGCTATTGATGTGTTACAATGGCAAAAGTGGAGTTGTATTTATGGGAGGAGACTTTTAGTAAACGTGGGCAAATGTGTCCGATTCGTCTTGGCGATTGTAGAATATGTTTGTACTCGCTTGTATTTTTGAACACGTGTTATTGCCGGTGATTATCAGTAAGCATATTAACATTCAGATCAGTAAATTATAAGGATTATCCATATAAGAAATAATATTTTCCTTTGTGTCACATAGGTCCCCAATAAATAAGTACAACTATTACAATAATTAAAATAGTATTAAACATTAAGTCATACACTTTTATACTGTAGATATTAAAATTTAATATTATAAAATAATTTAATATTTTAATAAAATTTATATTTTATATGTTATTTGAATTTTAAAACTCATCAATAGAAGAAATAAATTTGGTCTTTTAAATCTTTATAATTAAAAACTTGTTTGTAAATAGATGTGCTTACACAATTTTTTTTAATATAATATGATACAAAAATTATGGACATTAAATGTGAAAAATTATATATTTTGAAATTTGTTAAAATTTTCTTTAAAAAGAAAGTTATTTGACAAAGCTTAACAAAAATGAAAGAGGATGCAAATGAATACAAAAGAAAGTATATAGCAAAGTTTATAAAATTTAAAAATATATTTATGTGGTATTTCAAAACCACCTAATCTACATGGCAATTAAACAAAAAGTCAACACAAAAGACCATGACACCTATTGTTTTTGAATTTTTTTGGAATATGAAAATAATTAATTTGGTATAAAAATAATATAAAAAAATGAAATGTGATGTCATATTTGGCTATTATTGATGAGGATAAGATTTGATACTCATTTATGTTCATATAGAATAGAATAGTAATAATAAATTATAACAAAGTTCTAACCTTATTTATTCTATAATGCAAAATTTTATTACTTTATGTAAACCAACTTTTTTTTCTTTTACATAAAATGTCAAAATATCACGTCTATACGTAATAAATAATTCGTATCAAATATAAACATATAAAATTATAATTATTAAATATATAATTCATCTTTTATATTCTCGTGACAATAATATTCTTACTATTATATCACTTATTATATATCATATTCTCTTTCATAACACGAATATTAACGAGTCATGTTATGACACAAAATTAAAATATAAATTTTATAAAATACAAGTTATATTTTTTTTCTATCACTCTTTTATTTTATAATTATTTTTTAGTTGATAGTATAATTAAAGAAATAAAAAATAAAAATAAAAAAAAGAGCTAATTGGGCTTATTTTGGAACCATATTATTGACTCTTATTGGTACTTGCTTTCAAAAAAAATTAAAATATTTTTATTTTGAGGACTATACATATAAATAGTCAATTTAATTTTATTCTTATTAAGTTAGTTAGTTTTAACATTTTTAAATAATTTTATCTTGTATTGCTATTTTCATATAACATAACATTAAATAATAAATAAATACAAGTAAATATAATTTTATATATTAAAAATTATTGTATTTAAGATGGTGTGAGTTTCCAATTTCTTGGTCACATGATCAAAGCCTTTGGGCCTCAAGACTCTCAACTAACTATGACACTCTTAAAAGGAATCATAAAATTTCAACAAAATAAAAAAGTGAAAAATGCTTTATAGTATAAGGATAAGCATGACATGATATGATATTCATTTAGTTATAAATTTCAAATTTAGAGGCTGCCCAAAAGATGTTAGGCAATTTTGTTATGAGTAGAGGAAGATCTGCTGGAAAAAAAAAATATATATATATATATATATATATATCCGAAACTTCGGATATATGACAAAATCATCGGCTTCTTCGATCATTTTTGTGACTGAGACTTGAGAGTGTAGTGCATAACAGTGGTAAAGCTTCATTTTTATCAGAGCTGGTTGGCTGCTTTTGTCAGCATATTAGAACTGCCATTTACAGAAATCTTGCATTTCTTGGCTGTGCCTGTTACCTTTTATTCATTTCTCTTTAATGGAAAAGCCAGTTTTTTTTTTTTCATACATCATGCACTGGTTAGCTGTAATTACCAGTGATATATAACTTTTTTTTTTTCAGAAGAAACCCTAATTTTGGGAATGGGGGAAAATATAAATAATATTTATTATTATTAACATGATTTGTCTTATCATTAATGGGTTCCTTTCATATCTATTGCAGCATCACTCGCTCCCTAGTATCGAGGTACTCTAAGGGATCTGTAGTGCTCTCAAGTGTGGCTATATAAGCTTCCCTCTGATCATTCTTGATAGGTGCTGAAGGTGTGAACTCCTTGTTGAATATGTGCTAGCATGAGGTAGCAAATGGCCTACCTTGTTGCATATCTGGCAGTAGGTTTAAAGCCATTCTTTTAAGTTATTGTCTTTCCCTTTAGTTTAGAGGCTATTATTATACTAATTTTAAAAACTAATGTTTGTTGCAGATTGGCTTTGATAGACTAGGGAATATTTTGGGTTGTTATTTTTATCTTTGAACTAGGTTTTTCTCTGGTAGTTATTGTAGCTCGGTTGTGCATAATAAACAGAGTAAATTGATATTACTTATAGTCATGTTTTTCGTAACTATAGTTTCATGGGTGAGAAACAATGAGTAGATCCCTTCCAAGGGCAAGTTTTCAACTCTCGAGGTGATGTTCATAACTACATGGTCATACTTGGCTCCTAACGCTTTCATCAAAAATAGGACAAACTTATTTTCACTGACTTTATTACCAGCAAATCTCAACCTTTCGACTTGTGATTTCATCTTCATATAGTAGTCATTCATTAACATGCTGTCTTTTTTTGTGTTTTGTATTTCAGATTTGAGTTGCTTGGTGCTTACCATGGTTTGAGCTATAAAGAGCCTTTCTAAGGCTTCCCAAACTTGACAAGAGTTTTGGCATACCATGACTATTCTAAAGATTCTTTCTGTCACTGAGAACAGTAATCAACTTATGAGAGTTTGGTCTTGCCTTTCCTATAATTGATATTATGAGTTGACAATTTGTGATTATGTTTTAATCTTGGTCAATACTTGTTAGCAACCTTTTAAAGATTTCTTCACTGCCATTGATTAAGTGCTCTAGGTTGTTGGCTCAGATACTGCGTAACATTTGTGTTTTCCACCGTAAGTAATTTGTGTTCATTAGCTTGATGGGAGCATTGAAGGTTATGGTAGTGTTTGTTGGTGGGTTGTTATTGGTGGAACCCGTTGAAGGATGTTACAAGGTTTGATACCCACTTGAAAATGTAAAAATGGTAGTAGAAAGTTTTATAGAATTCTCCATGTTTTTCCATTTCCTCAATTGTAAATTATAAGATGGTTTTACCTCTACTATATATACACGAGAAGATCTTATACAACTTGTATAATTGATTTGTTAAAGAATAAAAAGAACACCTTCATTGTAAGCAATCATTCTATTGTTTTTGTAGAGGTGAGGCTCTTCATCACTGCAACAACTAAAAGTTTTGTCCTTTTGCCTTGACATTGATGTGTTGTCTTCTTTTATTTCTTCTTTACTACATATTTCACTAACTTGAACTTTGTATGCAGATGGGCCTCTTTCATTTAGAGCCTAGTTGAGCTGGGCAGAAGGCTTGGTCCATTGTAAAGTCTATAAGTTTCACCAGTATGAAATAGATTCCATTTTGAATTTGATAAATGCATAGCTTATAAAGTATGTGTTTGTAGATATTTGATAAATCTGCATGTTGTTGATTGGAAATTGAAAATAGATTGGCAAGTTTAGGAATTTTTAAGTGTCTATTTAGCAGTGCTAATTAACACTATATAGGTAATAAATAAAAATAAAAATATTTATTTATGTATTTAATTATCAATTTTATACTAGTACTAATCAAATTCTTAATGCTTTTTTGATGGTGCTAATTAGCACTATATAAATAATAAAGATAAATATAAATATTTATTCATGTATTTGACTATCAACTTAATATAAGTACTTATTACATCTAATTTATGGGTTAAACGACGATACTTTAGGATACTGCTACATCTTTTTTTCTTTTTAAAG
Source organism: Swietenia macrophylla (assembly GCA_032401905.1). NCBI lineage: Eukaryota > Viridiplantae > Streptophyta > Magnoliopsida > Sapindales > Meliaceae > Swietenia > Swietenia macrophylla. Next base: position 6,882,144 of record CP135563.1, on the reverse strand, counting down.
TCTCTTAAAGGTTGTTCAAGTTTTTTACACATGTTTTATATACTATTTATTAAATATTTTAAGTTTTTTATCATATGTTTTAAGTTTTTTATTAGTATTTCAAACACTTTTGATAATTATATGATATGTTTTAACTTTTTTTTTGGATCATTTCAAGCATTACAAAAGTAGTTTCAAGTCCATAACAAACAAAAATTTTGGATTGTATGGATACCGACAAGTATCACAGCCAACCCCCTAATTTAGTTAGTATTAGGGGTAATTTTTAAGTGATACATAATTATATACTAATTAAAATAGTATTTAATGTATTTTTCGGATAGATTGTATATTTTAATAAATTTTTTTAGGAAAGTGTTAAATGCATAAATATTTAAATATTATAGTATTTTTTCTTTCACACTTTCAAGTAAGACATTAGTTCTGTTTATTTAGATAGTAGCAAACTCGACTTTCTGGTCTATAAGACGATTTTTTATTTTTATTTTTATGTATTGCCCTCCTCCCCTTGTTTAATTTAATACATAAGTTTGTCATTTGTAATAAAAAAGATTCAAGTATATACACTGCTATTTAATTACTTAAATCTCCTCTCATTCGAATAGCATGATATGCTGCTGCAGGTATTGCCTGGGCCTTGGAGGTTTGTTGCTTCTCATTGGAGCTTGGTGGTTGTGCATCAAAATAAGAAACAGAATGAAGCAGAAAGAGGAAAATTTCAAAAGAAACAGGTGGTTAATTTACTTTTACAACAGCAGTTCAATTCATTTGATGGCAGTGTTGACAGATGCAAGATATTCAATTCCAATGATTTAGACAAAGCCACTGATCATTTTAATGTCAACAGGTTTCTTTCTCGGGGAGGCCAAGGTACTGTTTCTTTAGAAAGGAAAGCTAGCAGATGGAAGAATCATTGCAATCAAGAAATCAAAAGTTTTAGATAAAGCAAAGCCTGAAGAATTCATCACGAGGTTGCAATTCTTTCGCAAATTAATCATAGAAATTAACGAGCTTGAAGAATTCATTTGCAAAGTCTAGGAATTCGTTCCAAACGGAGCTCTTTTCCAGTATCTTCACGATCAAACTGAAGTCCTTCTACTGCCATGGGAATGAGATTACGGATGGCTACAGAATTTGCAGAAGCACATTCTTAATTGCACTCAGCGGCTTACCTACCCATTTTTCGTCGAGGCATCAAGTCAGCAAATACACTCATGGATGAAAAATAGAGGGGCAAAAATAGCAGATTTCAGAAATTCAAGATCAATTGCCATTAACCAAACTAATGTCTGCAGCTGCTAACATCTCAATAACATGATTAAATCCGAAAGGGAAGAATAGACCTACAATGAAAGAAGTGACAATGGAATTAGAGAGAATAAGTGCTTCAGAAAATGGCAACAATGTCCAGAAATATTATGGAGAGGTTGAGCATGCATGTGAGAACTCAAGTAATTGGGCCTTGGGATAATATTGTTTCAGTATAAGAAGAGTGACTTACTCCAACAGTTAATCTGGTTGAATAAGCAAGTAAAATGCAGTCGAAAATATGGTTTCATTTGAGTCTGACCGTAATCTAACATAAAATCAGACCCAAGACCTCAAGATTAAATTACTGTTTTCGATCTTTGATTGTTGGGATCTTCTTCGCTGTAGGTTTCTGTATTCTTTTAATTGGGATTTTTGTATTTCTTTATTTAAAATTATTTACCTTTGAAAAAAATAGTTTGATCGGATATTATAAATATCTCGTAATTTTAGTTGAATATTTTAAAATTTTTGAATATCTTATTCATTATCATAGTTAATTTATCTATTTAAATAGTTTAAACAAATAAATATTTATTTAATAAATTAAAATAAAAAATAATATTTATTTTATATCTCATAAATTTATTTTAATCTGAATACATTTGAAAATAAAATATGAATATTAAATAATTAAAAAATCACAAAAATTTGATCTTTAATTGATTTAATTGGATATTAATGTGTTTGTTTGTAGAAGCATTTACATGATTTGTTTAATCATTAATCAATTCCTTTCATTAAAACCAAAAAAAAAAATTGAAGGGCTACAATATCATGAAAGATACAAGTACCAATTAATTAATTAATTAATTAAAATTTATTTATTTATTTATTTAATAATTCATGTAATAAAATATAACCATTGATTTTATTTAATTTTCCAAACTCTCTCTCTCTCTCTCTCTCTCTCTCTCTGTGTCTGGCTCACTGCCCTTTGTCGATCAAAGAAACTGGTGGCGGTGGCGGTGGCGGGCATACACAAACATGATTTACACATTTGGGGAGACTTCTGTCGCAGTCATAGCCACCGCATCCAAAATCGTTGAAACAAGGAAACGAAGGTTCTACCGACTCCCCTGACCACACATTTCACCAATGCTGTCATATCAAATATAAAAATAGTAATATTATAAATATAAATTAATGACTTAAAATAATAATAATAATAATATTACATATACAAATAAATAATTTAAATTTTAAATTAATTTTATTTATATAAATAAATTATATTATAAATACATTTTTTTCTTTCTGTTTTATTATATGAATTTGCACAGAAAAAAATATCAAATTTATAATATTTATTATAAAAATTGAAAGAAAGATGGGCAATTAAAGTGTGGAAAAGAAAAAACTAACCAAATACAATGAACAAGAGAGAAACCAAGAAAATCAACATATAAAAAAAAAAAGAAAATATTTTTATCCAATTTGAACCTGTACATGTGTGTATGTATAGAAGGAGATGAGGCAATTAATTTACAGGCATTAATTTATTTGAAAAATCTAGAATTTTGAATTAGATATACCAAATCCATTTTAATTAGAAAGTAGAGTTAATTTTAGATACTATACAATTGTATTAGTCAATGACCAATCCTGTCTATTCTTGGTGCATTATTTATACAATTTAATATTATACATATATATATATATATATATATTGTTAATTACAAATGTGTGTTCACTTATATAAAATTATTTTAATAAATACTAACTTTTATTTTGTCATTAATGTCAATCATTAATTCATCCTTTTATTTATATTTGATATCATATGCATTTATTTTATAGCTGCCAGTAGAATTAAAGAATTTATATCCATGTTTATGATATTATTTAACATGTAAATTAATTTATGATACAATTTAATTATTTGAGTAATTATATTATGTTAAATTATTTATCATTTAATAAATTTATTTTATAAAATTTTCATTTAAACAAAATTTCTGGTTATATTTGTTCATTTTTAAAAATTATTTAGTTATGTTTTGAATAAAATTGATTAGTATTTTAAAAAATATTACCATAAATATTTTTAAAATATAAAAAATGTAAAATGAATGATAATAGTTTAATAATTGTGCCAGATTAAAATTTTTATTTTTGTCACATTTATTAAATAGATCGAATTTGAATTTATCTATTTTAATATAGAATAACAACTCAAATTATCGTCCTTAAAAAAAAAAAAAAATTATCTCCCGCACTAGAATCTGATTAGTGTAAAAATAACAAATTTTATCGCTACATTACAATACCTTGCCTCATATACAAAAGTAGCTTCGGCTAAATATTTTATATACCATGAACGACACGCTTTAATAAGTAATTATGAAATAAAAATTATGGTATATTATTTTCAAGTAAATCATTGATATTACGCAATGTATAATAATTTCTTTTTAGTTTTTTAGCTCTCAAAAAAGTAAGTGTAGTAATAAATTTGACTTGTATACTTGATTTAATCTTATGTTATATAAATATTAATCACCATATGAAGTTAACAAAGTAAAAAAAAAAAATGCATACTATAAAGTATTATTTTAACACCACAAACAACACTTTCAAATATTTAATACATTTTTCTTATTTATTTCATTTTGTCTCTTTCAAATAAACACATCTTTTTTAACATTATAAATAATAGTGATAATAACAATAATAATTTATACTAACATTTTAAATATCTTTTTAATAAAATTTTTTATTGTATGCATTTTATTTTTCTAATCATGTTTAACAAAACCAAAACTTGTAATATTATTAATTGATTTGATTTTTAAAATTAAATGATATAAATATTTTTAAAAAAAAATATTTTTTCAAAATACCTTATATGAGATAGTTTCAACATACAAAATTATGTAAAGTTTTAATTAAAAAATTAAATAATATTTCTAATAAAATCCTAAGTTGATAGGGATATTGTAGATTTTTACTTCACTACATGATATCAAGATACTTGATAGATATAGGACTTATTTGATACTTGATAGATATAGGGACCTATATGATATACAATACGAACTGTTAAATCTAATTAATATTTTAACAAATGACGGGGACATATCTTGTTTGTTAATTAATACCTTTCAAAGATGTTGGGGAAAGAAGAGGCGTACGATAAGATAAGTGCGCATGGTCCTCAACCCCTCCCTGCGCAAATTAGGGCTAATCCTTCAACAATTTCTCTCAGTTTCAACCTTGTACATCCCTGGTTAGTAAATCCTTTTTCTCTCTTTATAAACTCTTCTCAGTAACTATTTTCGCACATATGCGTGTAAATTTTGTTTGTGCCGTTATTTGCAGATAAAACTATGAAATTATGATTAAAATAAATTCGGGGATTGTTTGACTTTTCCGTTAAGAGAAATTCAAACCCAGTTTTGTTTTTGTGTTTTTGAAAATGGGTAGTTGTTGATTTTGCAGAATGTGTTACGGATATGGTAGAATTTTAGGGTTATGTGTATGCGTGATTGTAGTTATTTGTTTTGATGGAGAGGATATTTGTTTGCAAAATGCAATTTTGTTTGATGTTCTTGAGGTAATAGTGAAATGAGTGAATGGGTATTTTATAGTTTGATAAGTGGGTTGGAAGTTTTAGCTTATTTTGTGAGAATGTAGATTATTTAAAGTGATTTTGTATTTCGTAATGCAATCCATTTTTCTTGGAGAGAATGATATAGCGGTGAACATGGTGATTGGTGATAAATGTAGTAGAATTTTGAGATTGAATATAAGCTAACTGAAAGGCGTTATGAGAGACGAAGAATTACCAACTTTTGAGGAGAATTTGTATGGAACTTTGCTCAAAGCATGGCTTCTCTTGGAAGCTTTAAAGATTTTCAGAACTATCGACCAAGAAATACTGTCAAAACTTCTTCAAAACTTCTGGTCATTGTGGTTCAAATAACAACCTCTTCAAGTCTATAGGAGAAACAATTAACTAAAATGATCGTTAACCAAGTTTATATACCATTTATCTCTTTGCTTTCTTAAATAGCACCAACAGTGAAACCCACATGAACAGGTGAATTTGTCCATATTGTGAACTGAAAGGATGAGAAATTGACCTTCTATATTATGCATTTATTTCTCACCTTACTTATGGTTAATACTAACTCATACGAGGATGGCAATTTTGCAATTAGGTTAATAATAACTGTTTTTAAATTTACCATCTATTGTTTTCCTTGTGCATCTCACTAATATTTATAACAATTGCATATCTTTTTAACATATGTGTTTTTGTGTCTTTGATTAAACAGGAAACTAGAATGCCTAAAATTCACATGCATATTACTATTTTTTTAATGTATTGGATTTTTTTTTGGAATAAAATTGAATATTTATGCCTTATTTGTTATATAATGACAGACGCTTAGGTTGACCCTGAGGGGTTAATTAGAAAATATGATGTCTGAAGATGCTGGACACATGTTGATGGTTTATGATGATCCCTCGGAGCAACGATCATTATCGTTAGATGATACTAGCAGCACAGAGGAATCACCTGATGAAATGAGACTCTCCCTTGATACCAGCAATGAGGTTGTCCCATATATTGGACAAAGATTTCCCACCCATGATGCAGCATATGAATACTATAGTGAATTTGCAAAACGATGTGGTTTCTCCATCCGACGTCACCGCACTGAAGGAAAAGATGGTGTTGGGAAAGGACTGACAAGACGCTACTTTGTGTGCCACCGTGCTGGTAACACTCCAGTCAAAACCTCCAATGAAAATAAACCTCAAAGAAATCGGAAATCCTCACGGTGTGGATGTCAAGCATACATGCGGATAAGCAAAATTACAGAACTAGGAGCACCAGAATGGCGTGTTACAGGTTTTGCAAATCATCATAATCATGAACTCTTAGAGCCAAATCAAGTTCGTTTTCTTCCTGCATATCGAACAATATCAGAAACGGACAAGAGCCGGATACTTATGTTTGCCAAAACAGGAATTTCAGTTCAGCAAATGATGAGGCTCATGGAACTTGAGAAATGCGTGGAGCCGGGATATTTACCATTTACTGAGAAAGATGTGAGAAATTTACTTCAGTCAATTAGGAAATTAGATCCAGAAGATGAAAGTGTAGATTTATTAAGAATGTGTAGAAACATTAAGGAAAAAGATCCTAACTTCAGGTATGAGTGTGCAATTGATTCTAACAACAGGTTAGAGAACATTGCTTGGTCATACGCATCATCCATCCAAGCATATGGGATCTTTGGTGATGCAGTGGTTTTTGATACTACACATCGCTTGACAGCATTAGACATGCCTCTCGGGATATGGGTTGGAGTGAATAACTATGGTGTGCCTTGCTTCTTTGGCTGTACTCTCTTACGAGAGGAAAATTTAAGGTCATTTTCATGGGCACTGAAGGTAACAGAATGAAAACAATAAAATTTATTTCAAACAATATATCACACTGATTTTAACTGGGGAACTTTAGTTTGGATAAGAACTTGTCTTCTTTGTACTCAATGAACTTTTGCATATGCACAAATGTACATAAGACCTCTGAAGAGTTGTAATGTTTGCTAACTTGCCTTAGTGTTGTGTTTTGCATTATATGTACAGGTATTCTTGGGGTTTATGGATGGAAAGGCTCCACAGACAATATTAACAGACCAAAATATGTGTCTCAAAGAGGCCATAGCCATGGAAATGCCAGTGACCAAACATGCACTCTGCATATGGATGATTGTCGTGAAGTTTCCGTCCTGGTTTAATGCTGTCCTTGGAGAGCGTTACAATCAGTGGAAGGCTGAGTTTTATCGGCTCTATAATCTTGAATCCATTGAGGACTTTGAAGTGGGTTGGAGGGACATGGTCAATTCATTTGGACTTCATACTAACAGGCACATAACCAACTTGTATGCCTTGCGCATGCAGTGGGCATTACCATACTTGAGAAGCTATTTCTTTGCGGGAATGACTACAACTGGCCACTCGAAGGAAATTAATGCTTTCATTCAAAGGTTTTTGAGTGCACAAACCAGACTTGCACACTTTGTAGAACAAGTAAGTTATCTCTTTTATTTTTTCTACTGCATCTATTTATTTTATGCCATGGAGGGTTAGTATTTGAAAAAGTATATTGAAAGAAGAAAATTATTTTTTCAAATTTATCTTAAAGAAATTGAAAGATGACCAAAGCATGAGTGGAAGGAGGATACAATCGCATTTTAGCTTCTTTTAGAGACACTAGTTCTTTATCAGTTTACAGCTTAATATAACATGTATCTAGCTATGTATAAAGTTAAGGATGCACTTGGGTTGGCATCAGCTGCCTATTTCAATTATTACCATGATTTCCAAACTGCAGCATTTTGTTTTGAAAAATAGTACTTGAAATACTCGGTTTAGACAATGATCTAAACCTTGTCTCTTTTGCCGGCATTTCTGACACACTTCTGTTTTCTTATTATCATGATAGTTGACAAAGTGTGTTTTCACTGGAGCATTTTGCACCATATTAAATACTTGTCTTTTCCCTTTTTCAAGTGAATTCTAGTTTGTGCATGTATTGTATTTCTAATGGGATTCTTGAGAATGTCCGTTGTCTGATTTGTGTCATTCCGATTGTTATCTACATTTTCCTATGCTTCTTCTGCAAGACGTTTTTTAGTGCAAAAAAAATTCATTTAGCTAACCTAACTTTGCAAAAGCAGGTAGCTGTGGCTGTAGATTTTAAAGATCAAGCTGCTGAACAACAGACAATGCAGCAGAATCTGCAAAACATTCGTCTGAAAACTGGCGCTCCTATGGAGTCACATGCTGCTTCAGTGCTCACTCCTTTTGCTTTCTCTAAGCTGCAAGAGCAACTTGTTTTGGCTGCCCATTACGCATCTTTTCAGGTGGAAGACGGTTTCCTCGTGAGACACCACACAAAACTTGAGGGAGGGCGTAAAGTGTTTTGGTTACCACAGGAAGGCATCATAAGTTGCAGCTGTCACCAGTTTGAATTTTCTGGAATTCTCTGTCGGCATGCCTTTCGTGTTCTCTCAACAGGAAATTGCTTTCAGATCCCAGAAAGGTATCTCCCTATTCGTTGGCGCAAGATCAACACACATTCTGTCAAGCTTCATCAAAGTTCTCCAAATGATCATGCGGAAAGGATTCAGCTATTGCAGAACATGGTATCAACTCTGGTTGTGGAATCTGCCAAGTCAAAGGAACGGCTAGATCTTGCAACCGAACAAGTCTCCTTCCTTTTATCTCGGGTAAGACAGCAACCAGTTTCATCTCAAGGTTTGAGAGATATTTCCACTCTTCATAGGAATCTATAACTCAAGAAATACCTTAAAATAGTTCGCCATAGCATCACCTGAAATCTTGTGGTAAGCCAGAGGGAAAAGAATGCATTCATTTTGGTTCTGAATCATCTGAGATTTGCGGTTCAAACCATTTGCACATCACTTTTGCAGCTTTTGTTACATGTAATGATAAATTAATTACAGGTGTTTGTATTTCCCGGACGTATGTTTCTTACGTTATAGACATTTCACAAGGATTCGGATGTGTACAAATATATATAGGAGACGACTTTTATTTTTGGTTTGTATATCCCTGCATCAATGTTATAACGAATATTGATCAACCTTATCAGTTAGGTACAAGTAAAATGCAGTTCTACTGTACGCTGTGCTTGGAAGCAGTTTGAAAACTGGAATGGAAGCTGTTTTATTTACCTTTCCCAGCTTGCATATTGCTGTTTCTTTCTCTTAGGATGCGCTCCAACGCACTATTGTGAAGTGCTTCTTAGACAATAGATGATATTTTTCGATCATCACTATGGATGATCCGATCTTCGGTCTTTTGATTGTGTGGCATATAGTTTCTTCTTGTTGGCCTTCAGAAATAGGGGAGCCCTTCAGAATACAACCCAGTACCTAATATACTATAAATCTATCTAATTTTTCATGGAATTTCTAAAACTCTTATTGCAGTTTTTAAATTTTTTATGGGTTGTGTTTTATAAATGGATTATTTTTAAAAAAATTAAAAAAAATACTAAAATGTTAAAATAAATTTCACTTTTTCTAAATAAGTCCATAATTGATAAATAATGTGTCAAATATATTTTTAGTTCCTATTGAAATTATCAAATCACGTTTAGAATATTAATTATTTTTAATATAATTATAATATATAAGTATTTAAGTTGCTTTAATAGAATTACTGAATTAGGGACCTATGTGGTATAAATAAACCAATTATTTCATTTTTTGAAACTCATATATAAATATAAGGACCTGCATGATAAAACTTTGAGAAACCACGTAAATCCGGCAGCAGCCGTCAGTTTTAAGATTTCGGGAATCCTCTCTCATGTTACAACCAGGTATCTGAATCTTCCGCTTTCTCTCTCGATTTCATCTCAATACGAAACGACTGCGTTTTCTAGCATCGCCTCCTCAATTTCCTCTCTTTTTCTCACTTGTCTGTATTTGCGATTCACGATAGGAAAGAGGAGAAGAAGCCAAACGTCACCCCTAATAGCTGCCAAAAACGGTGCGTTTTAAACCCCTTTAGCTTCGCTTTTGTCAATGGAAATTTCTCGGTTGTAAATTCAATCGATGATTGTAAATTCTTGTTGCAGGGCAATACAGCTTGAATTTTTTTATTTGATTAAATTTTTGTTTTTTCAAAAAATGCATCCTCCGTTGACGTTGCATAGGCATCCGATGTGTGCTGAGGTGAGTTTCCCTTTCCTTCCTTTTTGTTTGTTTTGAGTAGTAAAGTTGGGTGCGTATCGAAGTGCTTCTGTAGAAAGCGCTTTTCTTGTGTGCTCCTTTTGGTAGAAGTGGTGATGCTTGTACAAGGTTATGTGGGAGTTTTGCACTATCAATAGTGGTTTAAAATATCTAGAAGGATTTTGCATATATTTTGAAGTGCTTTTTATACAAGTGCTTCTTTGAAAAGCCATTGTAGGTTCTTTTACGGAAAGCACTTTTATTTAAAAGCACTGTGTATGAAAACTGTCCAGCGTACCTTAATAATTAAACACTAATTTGTGAGTTTCTGGTCTAGTACCAAGAGCACTGGCAAAAATATATTCGATATAGGGTGCATTGTGAAATGTTTTTGCATGGAGTGCTTTAACTAAAAGTTCTTTCAGTAATAGCACTTGAAACCATTTTATGAAAAGAAAAAAAAAACACTAATGAATGCAATTAAAGTAATTCTAAACATAAAAAAAGTGCAGAAGTACTTTTGTATTTTTTTAGTCGGAGCAAGACAAAATAAATACAAAATCCTTTTGGTTTCGTAAGTCTGTTTTTGACAATAACAATCACACTCAGAAACTCTAAAGATAATTTAGCACTTATTTCTTTGAAAATGTTTGGTTATATGTATTCGTTGAATTGAATAACGAGGGAAGAACATGTCTAATTAATTTTAATTGCAAGGAAGCGAACTCATTAGAACTTGACACTTTCTTTATCATCAAATTCTAATCTTACAGTTTTAGATGATAATTTTAAGTCTTTTGACTAAATTGAATGATTAAAAATATGGTATAACATTTTATGTAGGAGTACACAAAGTGTTTAGTGAATGTAAACTCTTGTGGGAGTTTGTGCTATAAAATTTAAGATACTATGAAGTGTATTTTGTGTCTATTTTCTAGTGTTTGGTTGAAATAAATTTTTTTAGTGCTTTTTAGGTATGTGCTTCTTTACAAAACCATTTTAAGTATTTTTTCAGAAATCATTTTTATTTAAAAGCAATTTTGAATACAAACATTCCCCAATTGTATCTCGACAGTCAATTATTAATAAATTCACAAAAAAATAGAGCTTTTGAGTGTCAAGTGGAATACTAGGAGCATATGCAAGAGCATATTTGATATCAAGATGTGTTTGGGTATGTTAAATGCAAGAAGTGTTTCTAAATAAAACGTTTTCTGTAAAATTTCTTGAAACTGTTTTATGAAAATGCTTGTCAAATGTTTCCTCAAAATGCACTCAAAAGTTCTTTTTGACCTCAAATCATCTATTTTCTATAAAAGCACATATAATGTGCTTATTTAGAAGGTGTACCAAATGCTTTTTGAGATCTAGAAAGTACTTTTATCTATTTCAATCAAACAATACAAAATAAATACAAAACACTCTTAGTTATTTACAAGTATTTCCACCACCACAATAAGTTACACTCCCAGTTCCCAAACACACCAATAATTTAACACTAATATCTTTAAAATCGTTGAACTATATGTGACCCTTAGAATATTTTTCATGATGATTTCAATTCTTGTGGCTAAATCAAGTGGTGACTAAAGTTATTGTAAAGCAGATTATTGAGGAGTTCCAAAAGTGTCACTTAGATCATCCTTTTGGAAAATTCTTTGGTGAGTGTACAGACCTCAAAATAAAGCTTGATCGATGTTTCCGGCAGGAAGTGAGTTGTAATTATTGTATTTTACTCTTTTGTTTGTGTTTTTCTAGTTGAAGTATGTGTATACTTATGCATATGACATTTTGATCAAATCCTTGAACTATTCCACAGAAAGCTGTGAAGCGAAAGGTGAACTTCGAGGAGAGTAAGAAATTGAGAGAGAGGCTTGAAGCAATAAGGAAAGAATCTGTTGAGGCAGAAGCTAAATGTTGAAGGCTCAGGTAGATGAGAATTCAATGTACTGCTTATCAGGTGATATATTATAATATGAGTTTGCATACTGAACCTGTACAAAATCTTTAATGTTAGGTCTTCAAAATTTTGGATCCTTGCTGCAATTTTGAACCTGTTGTCATTCTGTGTATGTTCTGTTTCCATTTGCAGAAATTTCTGATGCCTTCCCCCAGTGTAATAAATTGTTCTGAAAATTATATAAACTGACCATTGAGTTGATTAATGTTATGGTATTTGAATTGATTAATGTGACATAATTTCGGATAATTACTTGAGTTGAAGAAAAATTGACCATGGAATGAGATAGAAGAAACTGTTGAGTGTTGCCTTATGTCAATCACCTGCCATTCCCGTGATTAGCATACTAGCTACTGTCTTCGCCCCTTTTCTTCACATCACTTGAGCCTAACTCAAAAGTGGATGAGAGAACCCTAGACACTTGGCATACTCGTTTCGAATATGGGAGAATCAATAGTGGAAATTTTTCCAGAGTTATTACCATCAGCTGCTAAACAATCTGCAACAGAATTTGGAGCTTCGCCGCTACTTTGGTTGCTGTGCGGTAGCAGGAGATAATCCAGTAGCTTAATTACGAGACCCAGGCCTATATTGCCTGGCCCTTGTGGGAATGGTTTGAATATCATCTTTTGTTGAGATGGCTATCATTAGCCAACTGATTAATATATTAAGTACATGTGGGAGAGATTAAAACCTGCAGCATTTGTTGAATTATTAAAGCGGCAGGAGAGATTCTGTTGGCTTATAAGATAACAGGAAGGAGTCCTAGAAGTTCTTCTAGATGCCGGTTCCAGCAAGTCATCTATACGAACTTTTTCATCTTCTCTGGCCGAGTCCTAGCAATGAGGTTTAGCCTCTGCCATGTCGGCAATTACTTCCGGAACCTCGGCTAATAACCGGGATGGTTCTGACGGTGTCTGAAGCAAGCATGAGTCTATCCATGTACTCGTTGAACGTATATGAAGATAGGGGACAAGGATCAATTTCCTTTTGCGAATGCCGATCCGCAATGTCAATACAAACAACTAGTTCAAAATGTACATCTAATTGTACATTGTTGAAGGATATTCTCTTATCCGTCCCTTCTCTTTAGCTTTATCAATGCATTTTTGTAACAATCCCAGCTCTTTGCCAATCCACTGTTTTTCCTCCGGAGCGGAGTGTTAAAAGTTCAAATGCAATGCATGGTGCAAATTTTATCTCCGGAAAACATAGAAAAGTGCTGACCAATTCATATGGTAAATATCCCTTCCTCCTTCGTCTCCCTGTATGTGGGCACGTCTGCCTGTGTGTGCATGCATACAGTACTAAATGAACTATTATATAGTAATTCATTTTTCTTTCCTTCATCTTTCAATTATTTGGGTCCTTTAAATATTTTTAATTCTGCTATCTGATGTAATGCATGTTCATATTGCTTCACTCGGAAAATACATGCATGTTTAGTTATATTTTCATGCAGAGTTCTGGTCTTCTGCTTAAGCTCCACCTGCAAATCAACGCACACTTTGGCGAAGATCATACAAGCGGGTGAATGGGTAAATCCCAGAAATGATACATGATGAAAACAAGAAGGAAAAAAAGACAATTAAGAAAAAAAAAAAAACTGATATCAAATGTGCACCTGAGCAGACAAAAAAATTAACATCAAGTAACGACAGAATAATATACCAAGAAAGTATCATCGGGAATCTATTACCTTACTTACCAGTCCACTGATCTTCGTTCACCAACAGAGAATCGTCTTTGCCTACACATTGAGGATGACAAACTTCAAAGACAGTCCCTGCAAGCAATGAACGACAAAACTTAGGATTCTTCGATCGTATTTGATTGAAATGAATCAACCAAACGATTCCATTGTTAGGTTAGCCCAAAGAGAAATGAGTAAGCATTTCATTGGAATGCCCCATTCATCCAAATGTTTAAATGAACAAAATGTCAAATAATGTTGATTATCCGTTGTCTCCCCCTTGATCAAAAGATATAAATTTGGGTTTTAGGTGTATTCTTACTTATAAAAACATCACATTTAATTTATATATATTCTTTATTGTACACACAGATTAAGACCAACATTATTATTTTTATATAATTTTTTATGTTATTTTTATATTATTGGATTAATTTTAATTGAATAATTAAAATTATATTTCACGTATACATTAATTATGTTATATTAATTATATGTAATAGATTTGATTTCAATCATTAATATATATATATATATATATATGTATCAAGAGGTCTTATTTTTTTGCATATTTTTTTATATTATTTATTTAATTTTTTAAAAATTACCGTACAAAACCAAAAAAATTACTATGCCAAAATGGACACTTTATTCATACAAAAAAATGTGACAATAATATATCATTGTTACATATTTTACATTTTTAAGATAATAAATAAAATATTATGAACATAAAAAAAATAAATTATATAAAACATGTGTTAATAATATAAATTTATTATGTTATTGTATATGAAAACATTAAATATATTGAACAAAATAATATAATTGGACAGGTTTAATAAATAAATCATGAATTTATCGTAAATTTTTTATATGATTAATTAAATAAAATATATTTTTACTGATTATAAAATTTTTCAATAGCATAATTTATCACGATTATACCAATGCAATGCTCAACACCAATTATCACTACTCATAAAAAGTAGAAAAATCGAAGAGGAAAAAAATAGAATAACTATTTATTTAAATGGAAAATGAGGTAACAATTTTCAAAAATAACCAAAGTTTTGATGAAAGTACGATATTATCCTTCGAATCCAAGAAAGTTCCGAAGACACTGCAAAACGAATCGTTCTGTACCCAAACCCAAAATAATAATAATAATAATAACAATAAACTTCGGAACGCACTGAAAATGTCTGCATGTGTTCCCAAACAGAAAAAAACCCTAGCACTCAATTTAATCACACTCACACACCCTGAAACTCCCACTTACATTGTTTCGAAGATTTCAATTGGAAAAAGGTTTTACCGCGAAAAATTACACTAAAAAATAACTTACCCGTATCCTTTTGTAGACAGAGAAAAGCAAGAACAGAGGTCTGCGTTGTTTACCTCGTTGGTATGTTTCTTCCCAATGTTTGAAGTTGCTTTTTATTTTTTAAAATTTTGTTAACTTCGAAATTTTTTTTTGTGGGTAGTGGGCTTTTGTTGAATTAATGGGGTTGTTGTTTTGGTAAAGTGTAGAATGCTGTGGGGCGGCCAAATTGCTTTATGAAATCATTGTGAGAGGTGTTGATTTTTCGTTTGAAAGAATCTTGATTTGTTTTTTCGAAATATGTTGTCATACTATGTCAGGGAACAGAGATTATTTCTAATGAAGGTGTTGATTTGTGGCATTGTTGTGATATTCATAGTTTCCCGTTACTTGCTTGAGCTTAATTTGCCAGAAACTAACTGTAGTTTTGGTACTTGTCTCAGCCTGATGGATTTGGTTCGTTTTCCTGTTGTGTTTGATGGGGAATGGGTTAACACTGACGGTAAATATAAGTTCAATGGCCGTGAATGTAAAGGAGTTATGCTGCCCCCTTCAACTAGTTATGAAGACATGTTAAAAAGTGTGGCCCGAATTATCAATGTCAACTTGTTAGAATCCAAAATTACCATGAAGTTCGCATGGAATTCACCAGAGCACTTGCCACCTACGGAGATAACGGGTGATGAAGATGTGCGATTCTTCATGGCTGAAAATCGTGTGGCAAGAACTCCACTGTATGTGACCGTTGAAACTAGATCTGGGTCCAGGCTGGGGAAGGACTCTGATGATGAGGTACCAAAGCTGATACCAAAGCTGAATAATGATGAACCTGGTGTTAGTTCTAGGGAAGAGGTTCTTGCAATTTTTGATCATGTAGAACCATTAGGCAGTGCGGACATGGATGGTCTCAGTCCTAATAACTTCCCAAATGAGGTTGAAGTGCCCCTTGATGAAGTACCCAATATGCCACACACACAACCCAATAAATCACCGCCAAGTGTTTCCTCTCAAAGCAGCCGTGCAGCCTATAAGGATAGAATGCCTAGAATTAGTCTATTGGCTAGCAGTAAGAAAGTTGTGGTAGATCCTGGTGCTATTCGAAACACTGATAAAACCTTATCAGTGGACTTTGTGAATCACAGTGGTCACAATGATGGTGTGTATGTAAAAGCCTTGTTCAAAGACAAGGAAGAGCTGCAAACGAAGATTAGTCTGCTGGCTTTGCAGAAAAACTTTGAGTATAGAGTGAAGCGGTCTTCAAAGAACATTTTAGTTCTTAAATGCATTGCCTGCGATTGCAGATGGCGTCTACGTGCTGCAAAGTTGAAAGGATCTGATTTTTTCCAAGTAAGGAAGTATTATCCTGTACACACATGCTCTTTGGATGTTCGTCATCGAAATCATCGACAAGCAAGTTCAAAGCTAATTAGCAAATGTATTCAGTCCAAGTGCAATGGTGTTGCACGGTCATACAGACCTGGTAACATAAGGGAAGATATCCTGAAACAATTTGGTGTGAACATAAGTTATGATAAGGCTTGGAGGGCCAGAGAATATGCTTTGCACTCAGTAAAGGGTTCTCTTGATGAATCTTTCTCTTTACTTCCATCTTATTGTGAAATGCTTGAAAAGGGAAATCCGGGGACTGTTACTCATATAGAGACTGATTCAACAAACCACTTCAAGTACTTCTTTATGGCCCTTGGTAGTTCTATCCGTGGGTTTAGATCGTCAATCAGACCAGTAATTGCTGTGGATAGGACATTCCTCAAAAGCAAATACCGAGGCATCATGTTTGTCGCTGTTTGCAAAGATGGAAACAATCAGACATTTCCATTAGGATTTGGTATTGGTGACTCTGAGAATGATGCGTCATGGCATTGGTTTTTGGCTAAGCTTAGAGATTGCATGGGTGACGTTGATGATCTCGTATTTATATCTAATGATAATGTTAGCATAAGAAAAGGGATTACAAGTGCTTTCCCGGATGCAAGTCATGGTGCCTGTGTATATCACATTGGACAGAACCTTAAGGCCAAATTCAAAGATGTTAATGTGCACGAACTTTTCTTTAAAGCGGCTTCTTTGTATCGTCAATCAGAGTTCGATGATTTCATGGCTGAAATACACAGGGTTGATCAAAGAGCTGATCAGTATCTTCTTGAGATTGGATATGAAAATTGGGCACGTGCTCATTTTGATGGGAGACGGTATGATATTATGACTATTAACACAGCTGAGTGCATGAGTGATATTCTACAAGATGCCCAAGAGCTTCCTATCACAAAACTGGTGGATCATATTAGGGAGAAACTGCAGTTGTGGTTTTGGGAACGTCGGAATGAAGCTATCAATATGAATAGTCAGTTGACAAATTGGGCTGAAGGTGAACTCCAACAAAGGAATGACAAGTCCCTCTCATATCATGTCTTAGAGACTGACACGCATGAATTCATTGTCAAAGATGGATTTTTGGATGACAGGGTTAACTTGCATGATAGGACATGCACTTGTCGACAATTACAGCTTGAACAGCTACCATGCGATCATGCCCTTGCTGTATGCAAATTTCATAATATTTCCTGTTACACTTTATGTTCAGCCTTCTACAGTTCTGAAGCTTTGGTAGCTGCATATGCAGAGTCTATTTATCCTGTTGGTGCGGAGGAAGAATGGGAAGTTTCAGAGGAGGTCAGAAACCGTATTGTATTGCCGCCATCCAAGCAGCGCACATGTGAGCATCCTATGAAGAAAAGAAAACTGTTGCAAAGGGAAGAGAAAATGGTGCGTAAATGTGGGAGGTGTGGCAGTCTAGGTCATAACCGTAAAACATGCAAGGCAGAAATTGAGAACATGCCTGGCTCCGCCAGCTGCTGAAGGCCAATGCTGTATCTGATGTATAAAATGACTGTTAATTTTCTGAGTTATGGTATGCCTTTAGTTTTTAACTCATAATGTTGAAACTTCATTTCTTAATGCTGATCCTCTAATTTGTAGGGAATAAACATTAAGTATCATCCTTTTTCAATTTTCAAATTTCACCATTTATAATTGGCTTGCATTATCTCCCCATCTCCTCTTTAATGTTCTTCTCCAAATGGATCTAACGTTTATTCATATTTAGATGTCAACCAAAGGTTTTACTTGGTCCCAGAATTGCTTTTTTTTTTTTTTAATTGTTTACATTATAGATTGGTACTGGTTATATTTTGACAGTAAATCCAATTCACATAGAAAAGAAATAAAATAGTACTGAAATTTTGCAGGTTCCTTATAGCAGTATTTTATTGATTATGTTCAAAAAGCGTGACTGTCTGTTCATTAGGGTCTGCTTTCAAGAATTAGTTTCAATTTGAAGCGATTTAGAGATTTGGGTCTGTCAAATGGACATTTATTAATCCAGGGAAAAAAAAATTGTAAGCTCCTGTGATATTGCACTTGTAATTTTCTTAATCTTAATTGCATGCTTATAGTAGATCTCCTCTATGCGAATGAATTTTGCCTAAAAATACTCCGCATGTTTTGTCTCTGCTTCAATCATATTGAGGTGTGTGCATATTTTACGGGTGTTCAGAGTTCAATCCGATCTCAGAACAAAATCGGCTAACAATTGAAGATAAAGTTCTTAAATATTGTCTTGTAGTGATTAGTTTCACCATTTTTTTTCTTCTATTTTTTAATGCATTCTTTAAAGAATTCCAATCACAATTATACTTTAAACCTGTCCAAATTTTCGGATTTTGTGCAGTGAAAATAAAATAATTATTGATTATAATTTTTTTCTTTGTTATTGTCAGTATGTTCATAATTTCAGAAAGAAGATTTGTTGAAACAGTTGAGAAACTAATGCTATCTTCTGGCTGCCCATTTTAGTAAGGAATTACATGGACTCTTGCTAAGTGTCTAGAATGTGTAGTTAGTAATGTCTTACATGGCTGCCTATCTGTTTGCCCTAAGATTTTGGCAAGAGCTCTACGTTTGGAATTTTCCCCACAGGATTATTGCTCTTTCTGATGACCAAAATTCTGTCTCCGGCTCTGGCCTTCCTACCCGTCTGTTTCTGTTGTCCCACCTCCTTGTTGAGAAGGGATTTCTGTATTGAACCTTATCCTTATATGCAGTATCTGATTCAGCGGAGTCGCATTCCTCTTAAGATACTCAAAAATGAGCATGCATATTCCTTTGTTGAGTGTCCAATTTGAGTAATTCCTCTCCTGACCACCTCTTTTTTGCTATCCTCTCCATGCATTTAGCCAAAAAATCGAGGCCTGCCTTGGAGAAATGTGTTGGAAACCGAGCTTCTCATTTGCTACAAGCAATCTTGAGAACTGCAGCAAGTGGATTGGAAATGCGTTTGCCCCATGCATGCCTGCCGGTTGCCATTTCAATTCATATGCATCCTACGGACCAAATATCCGAGGCAAATTCAATCCTTCATTTCTCAGAACCTCAGGAGCCATCCACAATGGAGTCCTTCGAATAGATTGTTAAGTATGCACATCCGAATTCTGCCAATTTGATGTCCCCATTCGTTCCCACTTGAGATCACAATGCACGATTCCATTGTAGTGAAGATACTTCAAACCATGAAGAATCTCTCTTGTATGCAACCGATTCACTTCTGCATCTAGCGCTCCAAAATTTTCTGGTACATCTGATAAGGTCCCCCCGGCCATGTACACCATGAAGATATTAAGAGTCTGTTCGCCATTTCTTCCGTTCAAGAAATCTCTCCCAAACTTCTGAAGGCTCCCATTTAATTTCAGTGGATGATTTAACGGCTAATTGAAGGATTAAAATAAAATAAACAAAAAAAAGGAATGTCTTGATTTCCTTCTGGAGCTATAAACATACAAAATATTAAAGATACCATTTGAAAAATAATATCAAATACACCCTAATCTTTTTGTAATTAAAAAACCATTTCATTGTTCATTAAAAATGATTATTAGATCCAAAAAATTTAATGAGAAATTTATAAATTTTATTTGAGCATTAATTTGGTATTCCCACACTTTATAAAAGTTTATCGTAATCTTCCCTTTATGGAAAGTTTCTTGCATATTTTTCAAACAATCTCGTTTGCTTGTTAATTAAGTCAAATCTCATGGGCAATGAATGAAATTTACTTTAAAAATTTTCTTGAAAATATTTACAAATAAGCCCGGAATTTTTTCTTTTTTTTTTTTTACACCAAGATTATGTACACAATCACCTATTCAATAAAATTAGAAACGAAGATAGAATAATGCCTTTAAAACTACATAAATTATTGTAAAGACTGTACTTATACAAACCTTTCAAATAGCTTTACTTTTTACCACATAGTACCAATGTTTCATATATTTCTATAGCAATCCCCTCACTGCACATAAAAATGAATTACGGTAGGACCAAAAAAAGTAGTAAATTACAAAAACATCCTCTTGCAAGTATAATCAAACAGAGACTGTAAAATGCCTTTGGGTGCTTTTTCATCTGGCAATTTCAGAAGCTTTGCAACTTTGGAGAATCCAGCATGATATCTATGCAGAGATTCTTCATCTACTTCCGGTTTCATCTCCGGCTCCAATGTTTTGGGCCTCGTTAAAGCCCATTGCATGGCCCATATAGCCAACGGCCGCATGTAGCCCATGGATCTGTATTGGTCATTGGTATTCCAAGCTTCTGGTGTTTGAAAAGCATAACTACGTACAGAAAAGAGCATGTGTTAGTGCTCGATGAACAGAAATTTTAGCAGATAATCCTAAATGAATATGCATAAAATTTTCCGAAAGGCAAGTAATCAATGAGTGACAATCTTTCCCATTAGCTTGCTGCAACTATCCAGTCTTGTCCCTCGTTTCCAAGGATGAAGAGCCTTATTAAGGTAAGTTACGGGAGGCCCGTTTTGTCGAAGAAGCTTGATAGGTTTTGAAATATTCAAGAGCCCCCTTATCGTTAGCTCAGGAATCCTCTGTAATTTCGATATCTTTGGTGTTTTTTCTTTTATAATAGTCCAAACCATAGAATATGTTCTTTTTAAAGCAAATGAAAAACAGTTTCTAGGAGCCAAAGTTTCCACAAAAAATAAATTCCTTACCCAAGTCCAGATTCAGACCATGCAGCTTCATAGACTCCACTGGCAGTTTGAAATCCCATATCTACCATGTCTTCATGGATCATCGATGCAGCAACTGCATATGTGACGCCGGGCCATATTTCTCTCGACTGCAGCGATGACATGTCAACTCTTCCATCAGGTAGCATTCCGTTTACTGCCCCCCGCTTCCCGTCCATCCACTTCAACACATTGTAGTTGTAAACCTTCTCTAATGCACTTCTTGCTTTGTCTTCATCAACAATGGGCAAGAGACCACATGCTCGAGCATACCTAGAATAGAAAAACAAGTCGTAGCAATTTGCATTCAATTAGACAGTCAAAAATGCCTCATATGAGAGTATTTGATATCAGTTGCAACATACCATTGTCCAGCCAATTGATCAGCTTGAATAGATGAACTTTGGCTACTACCACTATTGTCATAATTGAAATAAGAACCATTCCACAATTTCTCGTATGCAACTTTTGCTTTCTGAAATTTGAACCAAAAATAATTCTCCGAACCCTTGTCACCAACTTCACGGGCCAAAGCTGATGCAGCTTGCAATGCTGCCACCCATAGCCCACCGCTATAAGCACTTACACCAGACACAGACCATGTATCATACGTTTGATCAGGAAAACCATCATTCTCAATCATCCCATCTCCATCCTTATCAAATTGGTCCATGAATGCCATTGCAATGTAAACTGATGGCCAAACAGCTTGTGCAAACTTCTTGTCTCCCGTAGCAACCACGTCTCTGTAAACTTGAAGAACAAATTTTGGATTCAAGTCTTTCCACCTACACGTGTCGTAAAGACAATAGGCATTTACTTCAAACCATGGGTCATTAATTCCGATATCATGAGGAACAGCTCCAAGAACTTTTCTTGACACCCATTGTCCATCATTTAGAAGTTTCATCTTGCTGGGATCGTGCATCATTACTGCTGCTGCAAAGTCTCTTTGGACACTGAGTTGAAGTTTGGGAAATAACATAATTAGTGCAAAAGATGAGTAGAAATGAACGTCATAAGTGTTCCACATATGATATTCAATCCCTTCAAGATATAGGAATTGACCAATGTTTTCTTCTCCTTCTTGAAGCAAATTTGTTCCAAAAGCTGAATTTAGTGCAACTGGTGTGTGTATTTGCTTGAGTATTAAATTCATCCTCTCAAGAAGGTTGATAGCAGTGTCATTATCATTTGGTACATCAACAATTTTCTTCAAATCTGCTTGTGACCTATCAAGTGAAAACTTCCTATTGCCAATGCTTCCTAAACTATGGACAGGAGGCGAACCATCTGCACAACACTTAAAAAGTGAACTCATGTTCATTGAGATGAATCACATTTCAAGAGAGTAGAATCTACATACCGGTCCAAACTGTGCCCCCTGAATTCAGAAAATATAACTCATTGAAGAGAGTGATTGGGTACCTGCAATATTTCTTCAGAAAAACATTAGAAACTTACTGTATGGAAAATTAGAAAATAACTCTGCTAATCTTACCATTCAGGAAGCCTCTTGTCTTCCAGAATAGGTTTTTGCCACGCTTCTATTTGTGACTCCCAATGTCCATGCTCTATGTTTGTAATAAAAATAAGTCAATACACTTAAAAACTGAAAGAGTTTGTGTATATTCCCTCAAATTTAAACATTTTAAAATTAAAAACGAGTAATTAATCAGAAAGTGTAAATCAAAACATTACCAAGAATAGCATCATGGGCAATTTTAGCAGCTGCATCCCCACGAATACCATAAAATTTTGCATAACGCCTGCTGATAAAAACTTGTCAGCAAATTGATAAAACTTGGAGTCCGTGTTTTTCTTAGGCAATTTCCAGCTTACTTGTAGTAATTCTTTCCACTTATAAAGGTCACTTCGGGGCAGTCCCATGCCAATGAAAATGTAACAGAACGAATTGCATCAGGTGGAATTGTCAAAGAGGCTGCTATGGCTGCCCCAATAGATGATCCTGGTTCCGAAGGCACAAATGTTTCAGTAGAATTTAGGCGATCAAAGGATCCATGCTGTTACAAAAGGAGGATAGACATTATTTTCTACAACAATGTTGATAAAACATGCATGGGAAAACACAAAAATTTGATTCAAATACGATGCCAGACAAAGGGTAAAAACAGGGTAGATTTTCTTCACATACAATGCACATGTAAATTTCATGAACAGTCTACCAACCTCTTTTATTTCATGCCATATTTCTTTTGCTGTTAAACCCCGAGAGTTTCCAGATATCACAAAATGAGGACACTCTGATACATGGACACCGTCTGTCTCCTGTGCTGCAATTGCAAAAGTCACGGGGGGTAGCCATTCTGCAGTCCTGGAATAGTAAATGGCAAATGTTACATAAGGGTACATATCAAAACAAGTCTTCAATTGTTTTTTCCATATATATTAAGGGAAGGGACTTGCTTGTGATGCAAAAGGACACTGTGCACGCCATCCGTCACCCTACATTGATTAATGATCTTGTTAGCATTCGTAAAACATAGGCATTATATAGATAGATATATATAGCTCAAAAATCTTAGAAGAAACATAAAAATTTCTTACTTCGTTTTAGAGTTGTAGTGCTGACCAGTAAGTTCTGAATTCCCTCCTACTGAATTCTGAATTGGCATAGACAACATCAACTTTAGTTCTAATAGCTTTTGGAGGTTAATATCTTGTCAAATATCTAGAAAGAAACACTTACTGTCCAAGTGAATAACAAGGTGATATCCGCAGAAGTCTCTCCGGAATTATATAGCTGAAAATATAATACTAATGGCTTAATACCTAGAAAATTTTAATCAAATGTCAAGTTTCTAACAGAATCTCTTCCTACCGTGTAGGTGAAAACTGATACAGGGAAGCTGCTCTCTTTGTAATTATGTGGGATAATAGGGGAAATTTGGCGACAAACAATCCTAAGTTTTGGGTCGGGTTCGCCTGCATTTACCAATAACAAGGTGATTAGTTAAAATATTGATGGTCTTAACACTCATAAGAGTACCTATAAGTAACAAAGATTACCCTCGTATACAGTCCAAGCTCTTGGGTATAAAGCATGATATGTTGAATTGTTCCCCTCCAGATTCCAGTCCCAAGATCCAATCCCTGCAGCTGTGGTATCTCTATTTACAGACATAATAAGATAAGTCTTTATCTTGGTTTTTCTTTCATCTTGTTCCTTTTATCTCAAATTACATGCAACAGAAAATATTATCTCCTGGAATCATAAAAAAAAAAAAAAAAACTCATTTATTGAGAACAAATAACTAGGAAGTAGAATGCCGGCTTACTTCAGCAGCTCCTGGTTCTTTGGGCATAGTACAGTGGAATATTTTTCACCATTTGAGCGTGAAACAAACACCTGCATGCGGTGTTCACATTCACAGTAAACAAATAACAACAATAACAAGATCATTTCGTGACAAGCAATCAGCAAAAGTAACTGCATTAAAAATCTTTCACCGGTAATTTTCTCAAAAGCTAGAGAATTCTACTCAAATTCAGAAACATTAAAATAATAAAAAAACAACAGGGCAGATATCTTGAGAGTAGACATGATTGACAAATCAGACTAACATAAAAAACATGATTTGCAAAAGAAAACAGAAATTCCTTTTTTATTTCCTCTTCTTGGTAGGAAGATCCATGAGACTTACAGAAAATTGATTTGCCAAGACTGGTTTATCTTCACACACTCTAGGAAATAGTTGCCAGCGCTGAAATTCACCTCTATAACTTCTTCCAATGCTGCCTGCACTGAAGGTTTCATTTCCAAAAAAGAATAATATATAAATAAAAAAGATACCTGAAGAGACAAAACAATTAATGTATGTTTTATTTACTACTGCCGCAAAACATACAGGCTACATATAGGGGTCCATGAACGACAATGTCATTCATGAGAATATGTTAATAGGCACCATGCAATTTGGCAAGGCGAACGGGATCTGTATCTCTCTAGTGAGTGACTGAAGAAAAAGACTTACCCAATACCACCAAGGGGAACACCGTGAGAAGACGTTAGGTGGCGCTTGGTGAATGGATTAATGAAAACCATCCCCTGCCAAAAGAAACCATGAGACATGCATGCAGCAAAAAATTAAAATGTTCTGGTACAATAATACTCTTCACACTTTGGAAACACTGTGACACTAATAAAAAACATACCTTTCCTTTGGCAGCCTCTTCTCGAACATAACGCAAAATCCGAACACCTATGGGAGCCTATCCACACAAAAGAAACAAAGATTTGCCAATATCAATATATGAACAATTGACTTAACTTCCAAAGTCCAAAATACAGTTTCAAGAGTAGGATTTAAATGATTTTAGAAGCTTTTGATATCTAGACAGTAATATACCAACTGAATTATTTCCTTCCAAGTCATTGTAAACTGTTCAATGGTGATTTCCGCACTACTTAATTTTCTCTGCCAAGTAAGTGGTGCAGGTTTTGCCGGGTAAACCTTTATCTGGACACAAACAGAAATTAGCTGCAAAGCATACTAAAAAGGTTTAAAGCACAATGTTAATAGTCAAAAGCATTAGTGATGCCAACTGAAGAAAAACATTGTTGCACAAAGTTTAAATCTTTCAACATTTAAAGAGAAGGTCTTATGGCAATCTCATGAAGCAGACGAGAACTTTTTTCAACTTTTTCAGAGTACATCCAAGCGTAAGCCCACCTTTTCAAATGCAGAATTTGAACTTTCCCTGTCTCTTCCGTCAAGGCCATTCTCTAAAATCTTCTCCTCAAACATCTTTCCTGTTAAACAAATAAACAGTTATGCACCATTTTTTGCCAAGAAGTTAATAAACCAAAATGTCAACTCTTAAATTCTCTAACAACAATTCTGGTCTTATAAACGCAAGATTCCGAGTTCTCTTCTCCATTTCTCCGTGATCTTAGCAACCAAACAAGCACTAAATCCTCCAAACAAAATGAATTAACAAAATGCTAAAATAATTGCCCCTTCGCATTGTTACTGTCACATTCACGTAGGCAATGCGATAATCAAATGAGTATAGCACATCAGGATTGCCACACAGAAAATCAAAACAATTCAGTAGAACATATTGCTAAACGACCGACACAGTCATTCAATTGCTCTGTCAAATACCGACAGATAAAAGAAGAAACTCAACTGTTCCATAGACCCAATAAAACAATCCAGCACCCAAACAAATACCACTTCAAAAACAAAAAATTTCCCAGTTTTGCTGAACTACTATCACCAAGCTCACTCATGTACGTACCTACCTATCTAACTACAAACATACACACACGCATGCATCCATACATACAGGTATGAATGCATGCATACATACATACATCTAATCTAACCAGATAATTGCTGCATAAATTAATCACCAACTACAATGTGAGATTCATTCACGACCCATTTCACCAACAATCTTATCATCTAAAATTCCATATCAACTTCATGGACCAAAAAAAAAAAAAAACATTCCCTACACAAACACACACAAATATATACATATGAAAATTTGCCATTGACTATCAGTCAAACAGAAAAAATAAAATAAAAAAAAAATCAAAATTGATCAGAAGAATCAAGGAGAGAAATGCATCGATGTAATCAACGATCACTGACCTGGTAAGAATCGGTCGGAAACTGAAGTAATACTGAATTCAAGTGGTTGAAAGAGCTGTCGTATGAATACAGTTAACTGTAAGAGAAGAAGGCTCCTTGATCAATAAAAACTGAATCTTTATTGGCAAAATATAAGATTCGACTGTTTTCTTGACTTTTAATGCACAGAACTGTAGTTATAGTTTGGCCGGTTTGTTTTGATTTTTAATTTTTTATTATTGTCTTTTTTTTAATTAATTTATTCATTTTTAGTTATTTATTAATTTTTAATTTTTATAAATAGATAATTATTAATTAAAAAAATTATAAACTTACAAGATCTAATTAAGTTTAATGTTATATAAGCAACTTAATTACTACAAAATTAACCTAATCATTTATTTATATTTAAATAAATAAGTTTTGTTTTATTGAAACATATCAGCATAAAATTTGTAATTTTAATAATTTTTTAAAAATAATTTATAGATTACAAATTAAATATAAATTCCTTATTTCCTTATTATTGTTTTTACCAGCGGCAATGGAAGTTCAAGAAAGGGCGTAACTGAAATTGAAAAGGGGACAAAAAAATAAAAGAAAACAAAATTTATTTATTTATTTATATAGTTAAATAATATTTGAGTCCTTCAACGTTTATGTTTTCACAAAGAAAGATATAGTGTTTGTTTTTATATCATATAAGTCCCTACGCTATTATTAAAATGACAAGCTTGCATTTATGATCATGTTCTTT
>CP135563.1:6830429-6849928 GCA_032401905.1 Swietenia macrophylla | reverse complement strand
ATAATATATATATATATATATATATATATATATATATATATATATTACTGTGTAAGACGCATTATATATGCACATGGCCGTGCGATTTAAATTTTTTAATAAAATATTATTTATTTATTTTAGAAAGCACACTTAAAAGTTTTAAAAATAAACTTAAGGTGAATAAATTAAGATTTTATTTACAAAAAATAAATAAATTAAGTTATATTTGTCTTTCACAATTTATGGTCAAAGAATTACGAGGGAGATAAGTATATATTTTTAAAATAAAATTTTCACAAATTTTATTGAAGGAATCTAATAAAATCTTTTTATTTAATTTATTTACAAGAAATAATAGTAATAAAAAATATTTTATTAGGGTGAAACTCCATATTTGTTATATTTATTTGGTCTTATGTCCTTCCAAGCTGCATTTTGTTTTTCAGTTCAATGGATTAAGAAAGTAGATTAAAAATAATATTAATAAGCTTTAAAGCTTTTAAACAAAATTAATTTTTACGATATTAATATTACTTTTAATCTATTTTCTTAAGTACGAGAGTTAGTTGATTTCATATTATTTTATTTTGTTTTTAATTAATTATTAATTTTATAAACAATAATTTCTCAATTTTTTTTATTTATTGGACTTTATTTATTTATCTTTATCATTACATTTGTTAACCCACAACATGGCTGTGGGTTGTTTGTTTCCATTGTCATGTACTATTTGCATTCTTACTCCCATCATAAATTTTGGAGTAAACCCTTATATTTTCTATGAATTTCATACAATATTTTTAATGTTTTTCATAAATTTTGTAAGAGAAGTGAAGTATGGAATGCAAATTCTTGTCAAATTTATTTATAATTTTGCAAAGTGAGGTGTTGATTGGTAGGTTTAGAGGTAGAAAACCAATTACATTGTCAATGCTGATGATCGGCTCAGGCTTCTTCCACGAACCGTGCCTTGCTTACCGGAATTTGTTCTGTCTCGTTTCATCTCCTGGGAATATTACAACAGTAATCATATTAATTTACTCGGATAAATTTATGGAAGAATGATGTACTTGTATAATTATTAATATCATTTCTAGCAAGGTTTCACAGTCATATTATTTGAAATAAAAAAAATAATTTAAAACAAAATTTGGAACATGTAACATTACTCGCGCATGAAAATGGATACGAGAATACGGAGGCATACCGTATGTTTGATGGCCATGTCTGATGAACTCTTGGGAATCAAATTTCTTGCAAAGCCAGTAGTTGTTTTTGTTTCTTTTTCCTCAGAGTATTTTCTGGCATTCATCATTTTCTCTACCATTCTACTCCCCACAATTCCTGTTTGAAATCTTCCAGCGCTTTGATTTCCATTCAAATTATGTCCACCTCCATTTCCGTTCCCTTGATTTGTTTCTTGCTGTTTGATCTCAACTTTTTGGCCTCTTGTCACACTTGGCGAGCGCGACTCCTTCCTTCCTCTTTGATGCGTTGGAGGAGTGCTCGGGTTTTGAGATCGTCCTCTTGCAGCAGACATTGAACGATTGCTTGTCTTCAAATTAGGAGGTGGCGAATCATTGGAAAGCTGATCGTTCTGAGTCGATAGACTCGATTTTATTTCAATCGGTCGATTTCTTGCAGCAGAAGTTGGACGATCAGTAGTAGTAGTCGTCCTCCGATCATTAGAAAATCCATTAATCCTAGTTGGAAAACTTGAGTTTCCGGCAACCGGTCGACCTCTTGTAGCAGAAATGGCTCTTACATTAGGGGGCGGTGGATCATCGGAAAATCCATTGGTCATAGTTGAAAGACTTGGATTTGTTCCAGCTGGTCGATTCCTTGCGGCTGAAGTTGAACGTTCGGTAGGGACAGTTCTTAAATTAGGTGGTGGTGGTGGTGGTGGATCATCGGAAAATCCATAATTTTGAGCTGGAATTGTCGATCTCAGTGAAGGCGAAACACCTCTACTCTTCGCCTTGGTTTTTGTATCGATGAATCCCACGTCTTTGGAAAGGTTTGAAGCCATGAAATCGGTATCATTTCTCCCTTTTCCAGTTGTGGTTGTTCTGGTTTCTGTTGATGTAGTGGTTTGCCTTTGATGCCTTGGGGTGATAGATCTAATTGGAACTTTTGGTTTTGGTCTTGCAGTGCTTTCCTTTGTTGTTGCTGCCGCTGCCGCCGCCGCCAAATTGCCTGAAAACTGTACACGTTTCCTCCAATTTATTATTAACAAAAATATGCAAAAATTCAGTAAGCAAGTTGAATTGAGAGGTTTTAAACGGGTCACAGCCCATGAACAGTATAGGCTTAGCCTGTTGCGGGCCTAAGCTAGGCCCAAAAATAAAGGCTTGAACCAGGCTAAATAAAAAATTAGTTCAAATTTAAATCAAAAATCAAACTAAAATTTATCAAGTTTAATTTTTTCTTAAATCAAAACAAAATTGATAATTTCTTTTAATCTAATTCAAACCATCCGTTTGATTTGATTCAAAAGTGTTCACCATACATCTTACCATTGTTCACTGAATTAATACTGTACTTTTATATATATATATATATATGTGTGTGTATATTATGTGTGTGTATAAGTAGGTAAGAATATACCCTCGAAAGAGGTTGGAGAACTGATATCTCCCGTTGAACCACGAAATCCGGGGCTGTTGCTTCCATTTCCAAAGATGGGAACAGAGGAGTTGCCGGTGGAGTCTTTAACCTGCGCATTAGTTCATGCACACAAAGCAAACTTCATTTCTTGTTTATAATTTATACACGACGAATTAACTAACATTAAGAGCATTGTCAGTTACCAATCATAATCATTTCTGTCATTTTCTCCAAAGAATTCGTATCCAGACCCCTTCTTTCTCGATGCAATTCGGTAGACTGCATAATTTCCTGAAATAATTTTGTTTGAAAACTAATTACTTCTTCAAAGAATATATAAATGGGACAGGATTAAAAATTCGCTCAATTTTTTTTTAAAAATTTTTGGTGTAATTTCTTAATCATTACAACAAGGTACTTTTAATGAATGGATTAAATTTAATATATAATCAAAAACAAGTATAATTTTAATTATCTATTTTTAATTTATACATAGATAATGTACCTGCAGCAGCAGCAGCAGCAGCATTTGGCTCGAACTCTTCAGAAACTGGCAGAAGAAGGCTTGCGACCCGATCTTTTTCACGTTTATCCAACTCCTTAAACAGAACAAGATCTTCATCATCGCTATCTTTCCGATGAAGCAACGGCATCCCGAGGACTTTCTTGCCACCACGGCCACTACCGATGCCGTTCATAATTTTTCTAGTATAAATTGGGATAGGAGAAGAGTGATGCAAGGAATCTAATGGGAAAGTGCTGTATATACAATGCAAGAAGGAACATGCTGGGGGTGCCACGTGGAAGTTGGCCGGCTGTCAGAAAAGGTCTTGAAGGACAGTAAGCCAAAACAGAGGAGGAGGAATCAAAGGTGTGTGTACGCTTGAAAACAAGTTACATTCTTTAATGGCAGGAAGAAAGATTCTTTTTACACATTTGTCATGTTCACATGAGCCGAAGCACTGTAGAGGACAATAATGATTGCACGTTTAGTAGTAGACACTTTTGTTTAACTTTAAAAGAAACTTGGCAGAAATATTGATCCACGTACTAATTTGTAGGGAGAATTGCTCACATTTTTATTGACATTTCACAACGATTTTAAAAACACTTCCTTTAAATTTCAGACATAATTTTAAAAATATTTTAATTATAATATATATTTAATCTAGGTATTTATTTAGTATTTAATTAATAAAATAAAAAATTAAATTAAATTTTAAAATTTTTTATTATATTAATTAAATAAGATTCAAAATTAAAGAAAATCGAACGAAACTTACCTTTCATGTCTGTATGTAGCGATATCTTTGTATTCGAGAACGGCCAGTTGTTCCAAAATATGGCAACAAGCAAAAATCAGGATGTTGGATGTTGACTCCTTTAAATAAGCAATGAGGTCTACACGGTCTTGGGGGTTTCTTCTGTCCCGGGAAGACCATATTTGTTCCGGGAATATACTGTACAAATCGAGGGCATTTGTCAGCACCCAATTCACGAGGCCGTAGAATGAAGAAAAGTGAATAGGGGAAAGTGAAGGCAGTGGTCTTGGTGTGGCACTGAGCACACTTTGCCTTGAATATATTCTCTCCTGCTTTTGAATTGCCTGACGGAGCTTACTAAAACGACGCCATTTGACTCCGTTAAAATTAAATTCACTAACGGAAAATAAATAATTACCCTGTTGATAATTTCAAGACTGTGAATTTGATAATATGTGAAATGGCGATGATGTCCTCGATCTGTAGAATATAAGCTGATTGTTCTGGAAGCTTGTTAGTTCCTTTAACTTTTCTTCGTATACAAGCGGTCGCGGTTGGCGACACGTGTTAAGAAGATGGAAGGAAACGTGGCGAAGTGAGGTCGATTTGGTGTGGCCGGATCCAGTGTAAGTACAATAAAAGGCTTCGCCAGGAGACGCGCGATGGAGACTAAATCAAGTGTTGGATGGAGACTCGGAAAAGGGAAGGGAAATTTTATTAGTATCCCTGATGTTTGCAAATTATCAATTGAGTCAACAATTTCATTCCTAGTGCCTAACATACGGATTTTAATATTATAGACATAAAATATGGAGATTAAGTATTATTACCTCAAACGTTAGGGACCGGATGTTATTATTGCTATCTTCGTACACCGGGCTTGTAGCTGTCAGGGTTGATGACACGTATCCTCAAACGTGCCAAAACAGGAGTTTGGTTTTACTGTGGTCGGCTCCAACGGAAGTACAGAAGAGGATTCGCCATGAAAAGTAAATGGAAACTAATTGAAGACAAATAAGTGATTGAGACTAGGAAAAAAAATCCAATCCCATCTCGTTGTCTAAAATAATTTACCTTCTAAATTATTTCGATTTTTTTAAAAATATTTATTACAATTACTAAAATATCTGAATTTTATCAAAAAAAATGAAAAAAATCTTTAATGAGTATCTCAAGATTAGAATAAAATAAAAATAAAATATGAAAATAAATTTTTTTTTTATTTTTTAAAAATATTTTACTTAATAATATTAAATTCTTTTTATCTTTCGATTGCTCGTAAGTAGAAGTGTTAAATAGATCAGATTGATCTATTAAATCAAGGTCCATACAAGCTAATGGATCGTATTGGAAATGAATAAATTTGGCACGATTAAAAAATTTGAATCCTAATAAACTGTGCTGAAATAATTTACTAGTATTCATTATTTATATATAAATATATATATTTTTTTAAAATAATAAAATTCACGTTCTGGGACCTAAGCCCAGCGAATCCGATCAAATTCGAGTCCGTGACGGACTTTTAAATATCAACCCAACCCAAACTCGTAATGGACCTAAACTGCACCCAACTTCACTAATTCAAGACCGGACTGCCCAATCCAGCCCCTTTACACCCTTACTCACAAAAAAGGGTCTAAAAATAACGATTATTTTACATGTTAATAGTCAATGGAAGACTAGCTCCAGTTTCGAATGCACTGTTTTAGGTGTTTGTGGTGGTGATCAAAAGGAGGGAAATTTTTGAAGCATGTATTGACCAAGCAGTCAAGACAGTGCACTTTCACCGTCATAATGAGTAAAGCGCTTTCTCAGCAGAGAATCATTTCGACAAAAGTCTACATGCATAAAATCATTTTCTACAATGGTTATTGAACCTGAAATGTTTTTACCGCTTGATGTAAATTACAAATTGGCATTTCCATCGTATTTCAAAAACATACCATTCACAACATCCAAACAAACTAATTAGAATAATCTCAGAGCATAAACCGACAGAGAAGATAAAAAAAAAATGATTTATAGAAATGTTACAAAAGAAAAAAATGGATCATAAATTCCCATCAACCAAAAACCACCATATCTAAAAATTTTAGAAGAAAACAAACCAAGTATAAAGATCCTTATTGAAGCTAAACCCTTTACAATCAGTTTACCACAAAATTGATATTCAACATTAGTTCTCAGTTACATGCTTCGCTTATATAGGCTTTTAGGGTTCATGAACTTGTGCCGGATGACGCATGGGCCAACCCAATAGCGGAGGTGATCCTGGTGGAGTTGAATCTTGACTGGGAGAGAAGAGGCTTAGCTCCACATAGGGGGCAGTAGAAGTTCCGTCTCTTCCCAAGGTACGAAAAGAAATTGATCCCCGCTTGGTAGAGGTGTCAGAATTCCTCCCCGGGCTAATTCCACCACTTTCCTCGGTATGGCACTGGTTAGCAACAAGAGAAATGGTGTCGTTATGATCCTCAATAAACCTCCTTCTAGCCTCCAAGTCCTGTAGACTACGCAGAGCCAAAGAATCCGCAACCGGGTAATACACAAGCATGCAAATAGAGACCCCAGCACAACATAAGAGCGCAAAAAAAGCCAAGAATGCAAGAACTTCAAACAGAACATGCTCCGGTTTAGATAAAACAGATAAACCAAGTAAAAGAACCCTTAATGGAAGGAAACTTGAAACTGCAACTATTAGTGTGTATACTCTCTTCTGCAAACCCTTATTAATAACCAATTTCAAAATCCGCCTTCCTAGCCAAAACAAGTAGGCAGTTAGGACAGTTGCGAAAAGCCCTAGTAAGATGGTGCTCAGTAAAGGGTAAGTACATAGGGCAATATTCACAGAAGCATCAGATGTACTTGTAAAATAATTGGGCAATTTTTGTAAGTTATTCTTATCCTTGTGTAGCTCGGGGCCAATTAGAATAACAGCAAGCTGAAGAATAAACATGGGGAAGCAGTAGAGAAATACATATCCAGCTGTTTTTCCATTCCATTTCTGGCTTAATATTCCAGACTCCATTTTCTCTAAGGGTGCACGAAGGAGAAGCACAAGAGTCAGGAATAGGCAAGGTTCTGCAAACCCTAGATTTGAGATGATGTAACCTTTGCAGATGTTCTCCTGCCATTGGAAATCAAGAGCATTCAACACTCTTCCCTCGCGTTTCAACAAATTCAACCGTATAATTTCACCACAACCCCACCAGACTGAAAACAGAACAAATGTGATTCGGATAATCCAAGGGCCACTAAAATAACTAAGTTGAACGAAATCTTGACTACGAACACGAGAACGGAAGTAAAATGAGTAAACAATGCACAGCAAACCAAGAATAATCAAGATTGAAACTAGACAAATAGTTGCCACACCAAAAGCATCGGTAACAAATCTCGTCTGGGGCATTACCCGAAGCACAGATTCCACGCATGCTCTCTGCCAGCATGGATACAAAAGGTCCGCAGGTGGTGAATGTGCTTCCTGCCCAGGATTAATGAGGAAGACAGCAGTTTCCAATATGATATTCAAATACACTAATCAGAGATATCCCCAACAGCAATCATAGAGCGATGTGCCCCAGTTTTCCAATACTTCCAACACAGCCATCTATTTTGAACACCAACCAAATCCAAAATGGTTCAAGTCTGTCAATCACTTTAAGAACCTTCACGTTTTGGTGTGCTGTGAGTATCCAGCCCACGCACCTGGATTAGAGACAGGTAAAAGCTTAATAAAAGCCCCAAAGAAGCGTCAAATGAAATAATTAAAATAACCATAAATCCAACTTCAAGAGAAAAAAACAAGGTTGTCCCCTAGATGTGTTACTAATTGTTTATCCTGAACCAAAGAACTCTTACCAAAACAATATTATACAAAAAAAAAAAAAAAACCATAAATAATTCATGATAAGATATTTCACTTGACAATATAATTAAGATTAATTATTCAATGAGTAAGAAATTCAAGCAAATGGCTTTCAACAAGTCGGCCACATGCTACATTTGATCCTTGAGCACAGTTTTGCAAGCATCTCAGCCAAACATAAGTAGTAATAATAATACACTCATTTCAAACTTTGCAGCACTTGACAGTTTTAGCAGGTAGTGCCATATTTCTACTGACAACCATATAGTTTTTAATAAGCTACCAACTTGATGCCACAAAAGATGGATCACACAGATCAAAACCATAACCCCCTGTCCTAAACATATACATCACAGGCTATGGTCATTGCGTCATTGCCATCAGTACCACTTCATCAAACATAAGACAAACAAAGGAATGGGAAATGAGATATCAAACCTACATCTTAGACTGGGAAAATAAAACCACAAACTATAATGCAAACAGAGTTTGCACGAAATTTATAGACCTAAAACACATACATCTTCTATTCCAGCATTAATCATTCGGGTCACACCACATAAATCAGCATTTATGCCTTGCTCTATTTGGTAAGAACATTTAAGTGCAACCCCAGGTAAAGAAGCCAGACAACTCATAAAACATTTACTTGGGCTAAAAATGGTATCTAAATAACAAATGACATGAGTATTTACAGAAACAAACTTAATAAACCACTGGCCCTTGACAACAACAAAGAATTCCAATTATTGAAATAAAATAAGTAACATGTGTACAAACAGAGCTACCATATAAAACATCATTAACACAGACTGCCGTTTAGCAGAAGCTATAATACATGTTTCCAAAAAAATATTTACTAAAACAATTAATTACTTAGTAAGAAACAGCATAAGCTTTCACAACAATATAGATGAGAATCAATACCAAATGTCGTATAGAAAATTACAATTAGTCCCCTCTACAAGTTAGGACTGGTGCACAAATGGACAAGTGAGGCAAGTTTCCTACTTAAAACTAGCCAAATAAGGACCTCGTTAACCATACAAGAATTCTAATAATTACAATGCCATTATAACTCTCATATAACCACATCTAAAAATATAGAGAATATTATAAATATGACTGCAAATAACCAACGTTGCCAAACTAGTTATAAACTAGAGGATGGATTCCATTAGCCACATAAGAACCCTATCATTCACTACCATCTTTTATCATTGTATTTTCTTGACATACAAACACATAATAAAACAAACAATATCCTAATACCAAATAACTAGGAAATATATTTAAAAAAGCAACAATATCCTAATACCAAAGAACTAGGAAATACATAAAAAATTATCCAAACAAAATATTCACCATGGGCTTAGGTCTCTTTTCAGGTTTGATTTCTATTTTACATTCATTTTTAATGAGCAAAGAACATAAATTCATAGTTTCGTTTCTTTCAATTTACCTCCCTTTCTCAGCAACCAAACTGGCGCCAAATCATCAACAATAAGGCAACAAATCACAACCTCGCAGTAATCAACGGACACAATCAAACAATTTAGACAAAAAAACAAAGAAATAACAAAATAACCATACGAAAAACATGGAGACTACGATTAAAAAAAAGATGAAACAAAAACAGAAAAAATTAGAAGATAATCAACAAAATGACGACGTAAGCTTAGAAACATGATATCAATAATCAATGGCGGAAAACAGAACGAAAATGGACAAAAGTTAGATCAAAAGAAAGCTTACAAAACGCGAAACCTTGATCCGGCGAGCTGTAGACAGGAATCCGGGAAACGAACGCCGAGATCAACAAACCCTAAGCCGAAGGGAGGGCGAACGGAGTGGGAAAAGAGAGAGAAACAGAGAGAAGAGACAGAGATTGAGAGAGAGAAACAACGTAGTTAGGGAAATAGGTGAGTGGAACTTTGTTGGTGACAGGTTGTCTCCAGCTGTTTAGAGTCCGAGCCTGGAGGTTTGGAGTTTTTAAGAAGTTTGCTTCTGTTATTACACCGAGCCTACGTGGCACTTGCCTTGGTGGCACTTACGGCGACTTGTTTTGTTTTTGCCCTTCGTTTTGTGAAACAAAATTCATTTTCCATTGAAGGTATAATTTCGGCTCCATAAATATTTATATTTTTACAAATAAACACAAAGGTTTTTTTCATTTATACAAAATAGTCCCTAGTGTCCACCGAAATGATTGAATTACCATTTACCATCCTCTCATATGATTTTCACTATTCACTCAAGGAGGTGTTTTTAGTTTTTTTAAATGTTCAAATTTTATATTTAAATTTTTAAATTTAAAATTTTGCATTATAATGAGTGTATCATGTAATATAATTAGATTCTAAATTTTAATATTACTAGCGTAATTTAACTATTTTATTAGAAGTCATGGATTTATTTGATATAAACAAAAAAATTACTTTTATTTGTCAAAAAGAAAAAACTCAGGGATTTGGATGCTATTATCTCCTTTGTAATTTTTTGTTTTTAAGAGGCTGTCTGTTTGGTAAGACGAAGCTATCTCCTGTCCAGTACAGGATTAGGAAAACCAAAAACTCGATTATCGGCAGTACTTGTTTGGTAGGATGAAGTTGTATGCTAACCAGTGTAGGATTAGGGATAAACTAAAACTGGATTAGGGATAAAATGCAAGAATTGAACAGATTTTATTATAACAATATATGATGATTATATACAAATAAAGGCCCAAAGAAATAGAACTAGTGATAGTTTAATTACTATAATTGAGAAATTGGAACAGATTTGCAGATCTCTCTTTGAATTATTCAAATTTTGCAATTGAAATACAGCGATATGCCAACCAAATGCTGCATTGAATTTATAGAATGACAACGAGGATACGGCATGACTGAATGATTGCTTTGGAGCCAACCCATTTGATA
Source organism: Swietenia macrophylla (assembly GCA_032401905.1). Taxonomy (NCBI): domain Eukaryota; kingdom Viridiplantae; phylum Streptophyta; class Magnoliopsida; order Sapindales; family Meliaceae; genus Swietenia; species Swietenia macrophylla. The sequence continues at coordinate 6,839,288 of CP135563.1, read as the reverse complement.
TTTTTGCCTTAAAATGCCAGATGAAAGGATATCATATATCCTTTAATGCCTTAACTACCGCAAAGGAGAAACTTGAATCTTTGAATTACAGACGAAAACTAAGACTATAAGCAAATGAGGGGAACGGGAATGGATGCAAAGATGATTAACACGAAGAATGCGGAAAGGAAAGCATTTTGATTCATCTGTACAAAAACATGTAGAAATTTGAACATCAATCAAAAATATGCAGATGAGGAATGATTCTTTCAAACTTGATGAACTATGCAACAGAGCATATGATACCGTTTGGAATGTTCAAGCTGATGCAACAGAACATATAACAGAAAAGGCCATACTAGGTAAACCATCTAAAACTCTGCATTCTATTGCCTACAATTCTCATGGATTATATTATATGTATTGTTTTCAAGGGAATATATTATTATTGTCATCTCAGCACAATAAAAAAGTGATCTTTGAATTATCTGAATCCAAAACCAGTTTCAGCCTTAGCCGACTGCCGAGAGAATTATGTCAATGTGATGGTCCTTTGAATGTGAAATATGGATTATGGTTGCTCAAATTCAGTAACCACCGGCAACGATGGGTTCAAGCGAGCTGACGACTTGTAAATAAGGTCACTGTAACATTCCCCTCCGACAATAACAGGAAAATTGCTTGAGCTATCAAGTGATGAGATCATGGTATGGGGCACACCGCTTTTCTTGTCCTCGATTAGTGTGACCCCCATGCTTTAACTTACAGTTGAAGTGTCTCCTTGAGCCGTCCCACTGTATATCAACCAATCACAAGTTAAAGATGTTAAAACTTCTCATGGAAGTGCTCAAAAATGTCCTCAATCACTTGAAACTGGTAAAGTCTACAAGTTTTTACATCGCAAGGAGTTTTCCATTGGCAGAAACATTGAAGGAAGAACAGATTTCCAGACTTCTTCCTTTGAGCACATCCTCTTCCAGAAGGTTGAATTCTATGGCACGATACTTCCACCTTTGTCTGTTTTAGAAATGATTTTCCTCATGGTTAGTTTTGAAAATTCACCTGTTATTGTTAACTGGAGTGAATCTACAAAGGGCAAAAAAGCCTCGTCCTGGACATATAGAAGATTTAGCGAGTTTGGAGCCCATGTATAGGAGCATTAACTGAAATCATCTGTAAATAAAGAGAAAGAGAAAAAAAAATCTCAACAATTCTCTAAAAGAAAGTGTTATTTTCTTCTGCAATGTGCATCAAACACATGGTCATGGTTCGTAAAACAAATCTAGGTCAACTTGTTCACTCAACCCTTTCGATGGTTGCAAATCGTAACACTCTGGGCTTTTTGTTGTTGCAAACGCTTAAAACACCACATTGAAGAACACTATACAGTGCATGTTAGCAGTATTCGAATGAAATCTCCTTGACATGAAGCAGCGTATTGGCATGCGGAGCCAGGATTGTGCAGGTCAGCAAAAGGTTAAGAGAACAAATAGTTCATTAAATAAGTTATTAGAATTCATTGCTTACATTTTCCTTTGGTAAAGAAGCTACAACGGGCGACATAGTCACCAGGGCCACGTTTCCCAAGGAGACAAGAAATTTTCCATCAGGCCTGCAACATAACTACAGCAGACTATCATCAGAACAAGATAATGAAAAAAACATAGCAGTTCATTAGTTTTCTGTTCTTCAAGCTTGCAGGCGTATGAACTGACAATTTAAAAAATTTAACTAATACTGCAAATCCAAAAGATAAATCCTTCACAGAAGCATGAGCTTGAGACTCGTTGAAATAATTTCCACGCTAGGTCACTTGAAAACCCTTAATTGAGCATCCTTCACAAAACCAAAATCCGAGCATGAGGTAGGATGCTATTTCCGTTGGAAAGAGAAAAGTACAAGGTGGTCTCATTTTATGCTGTACCAAAAGCAGTAGAATTCATCTATAGAAACATTATGGAATATTTGGGGTTACAATACACGGGTGAGTATTCAGACCTGCCTTGGAAGATGGAGTCACGAAGCATAGTTCACCTCAATAACCATATAGAGTAAATCAGCATTTTAATGGTTGTTCACCTATCCTGGGATTCAAGGAAAAAGTCTAAAAAAGAACAGTAGAAATAAGAAGTCCACATGTTACAAGGCCCCTGGGATGGGTACCAAACCTACGGCAAAGGAAAAGGACAAGGGAAAGAAAACCAGAAAGTAACGGAAAATTACTTCCCTATGCTCCGGCAGCAGTGGATTTAGGACTGTTTATATGACCCAAGACAGGTAAATTGTAATTTTCTAAGTTGCTTGAGTAAGATTTAGGACTGTTTATACCAGCCAAGAGAGCTAAATTATAATATTCTACGTCGTGAGTGAAATTTAGAATAATCTATATAAATATTTTGATCACTAATTAATAAAGCGCATTTGAACTCAAAATTCGTTCAGCATATGAATATTAGAAACAAAATTATTTTGAATTCTAAAGCGAAAGTTCGAGTTATCACAATAATAATATTAATCATAATTGTATAAAAAATTTATTATAGATCGAATGTTAAAAAATTTATTTAACACTTGAATACTAAGAATAAAATTGTGCGAATTGTTTGGACTCTAAAATAGAAAGTCAGGTTATCACAATAATAATATTAATCATAACCATGTAAAGAAATAGTCGATATAAGTATTATAACCTAAAAAAAATAAATTATAATATTTTATATTATTTGAGTGAGATTTAAAACGATTTATATAAATATTTTAATTTTTAATTAATAAAATATATTTTAAATTTAGAATTTATTTAATATTTAAATACAAAAAATAAAATTATATCATACTATTTGAACTCTAAAACGAAAGATTAATTATAACTATAAATTGAATTACAACAAACTTGTTTAGCACTTTGGATGCCAAGACCAAAATTTTGCTACCTGTTTGGACTCCGAAGCAGAAGACGGATTATCACAACAACAATATTAATCATAACTATGTGAAAAAATTTGTTATAAATTGAACGCTAAAAGCAAAATCGTGCGACCATTGGAACTCCAAAGCGGAGGAGTAGGTTCCCCCAACAATAATATTAATCATAACCATGGAAAAATACTTGTTACATAGACAGCAATCCAAGGAGATTGCCAAATCGACCACATCATCAAACTGATATATATTCTGAACCTCGTCGTTCATGGTATGAAGCAAACAATGAATTGATTTATTCAACATTATTTCCACCTAATTATGATAAAAACAACAATAATTCAGTTCAAACTAGAAAACAATAGCAGCAATTCGATTATACTAACAATCTGATAGGAGAGAGACTTGGAGGTGAAATCGAAGTGATGCAAAACGTCGGCGTTGGGATGCAGCGGCCGCCTCCGACCAAAACGACGTAGTTGTGAGAGGCATCGCGATTGATCTACTCAGATTTTTCATCTTGTGATTTGAGATGACTGGTGAGATTCAATGCGATTGTCGCACGGAACCCGACCGGCCCCGTAAATCGACACGACTTGTTTCTGGAAGGCGTTAGATTCGGACTTCGTCGTCTTCCCCGTTGAATTTCTGTGCGATTCTGGCCCAGGCTTGAAGCATTGAAATTTCATTTTTTTCGCTTTCAGCATCAAAAAATTGGTACTTGATCCAAAAACCAGGTGCCAAAATCAAATGTATTTGCGAAGAGTTGCTGATTCGATTGATAAAATTTTTAAAAACAGTACAAAAAAATTTTAGAATTTCAATGTCGTTTTCAAGATTTAAATTACTTTAGCATAAATTGGATTTTAACAGAGAAAGGTTACAGTAAACCGCATAATTCTTAAACCTTTCCAGCTCTTCCATTGTTATTCTCACCTCTTCAAATTTATGTTCAAATGCTAGAGTCGGAGACTACAGCAGAAGAATTGAAAAAAAATTGGAGAAGAGTCATCTGGGTTGCAATCCGCAGGCAGAATGAGACCTGGTACATAATCTCTAACCTGTTATCTGCTGCAACTTCTTTTAAAACTTGGCGTACATCAGATCACACCGCAGTGCCACAGCACTTGACAATATAAAAATTTAAAAGGCGAACTCCAGCCAGGACACAGGAAGGTAAATCAGGAAACTAAAATCAACAATATCCATACAAGTGTATATCCGAACATAAGAGATACAAATGGGGAGGGCGAGCCAAACTTTCCAATATCAGATATATTGACACGTACAAACAGTGGAAATCTTAACGGTAAAGGCCTTGCTTTAAGACCGTTTGCTGCCGCCCATCCGGGACTGCGAACAAAACTAAAGGCTTCGAAGTTCTAGTATAAGGAACGTCACATCTGAAGTAGCCCTTCCTCTCCACCTGCAGAACGTCTCCCCGTTTCAGGTTTCGCATGTTGGAATCTCCAACTGCTGCAGTGTCAAATTTTGTACATGGGCTGAGCACGTCAAGAAAGTCCTCTCCTTCTTCCAGCTGCAACAACAATGATTACAAGCATCAATTAAAAAACGAACTTTATATACCGAACTTCAATGAAATTTCAGAACACCTGCTAAAACAATTCTGCTTCAATTTCTGAATTATCCTATCTGACTACAATAAACCAGCTCATCCACAAAGTATCCCTTTTCAAGGTTTTGGTTGTTTCATTTTACTTCAATATTCATATTGATATGTAAGTAAGAATAAAAGAACTGAGAAATTTCTATTAAAAAAAAAATTCTCAGAAATACAACACACCAAAAGATCACTTTTGAAAATTGCGCATTCTATAGCAGTAGAAAGAACATGCGGATGAAAAACTCTGATTGTCAATATTGAGGTGTACCTTCTTCTTCGCGATTAAATAGTCAAACCTGACCAACGTGAGGTTAACTAACTCATCTATTTCGGGTAGCCAGGTGAGTTTCAACTTTGTAGTCTTGAAAGACCCTTCAAGATGCAAAACCCCAGTTAAGTGTGTGACATTTCCATCCTGGTCCCTGCTGATTTCCTTCACTATGGCGTTGTCCCAATCCATTAAGGTAACTTCCTCGTCCACAGAGATGGACTCGGCATCAGTGTGGTCTATCCATATCATTTTGGTGTATGTTGTGGCTTTTACTCTGGCACCCTCATACTTCTTATGCCTTGGTATGATGCGAACAAATGGTTTATCAGGACCGTTGGTAAGAGTCAGCAATACACGTCGTTCTTTGATGACAGCAGTGTGTCTATGGCAGACGGGATCGATAATCTTCTTATTAATAGTCCAAAGTTTGTCCCATTCCATAAGATTGAGATTTTTTGAAGCCCCTTAAAAGATGAAGGATACAGTGATTAATTTTCTTCTATTTATATGAAGTACAGTGATATAAAAACATATACAAGAGCGTAAAGAATCAGAACCTTTTTTTTAAGAAACAAAAGAAAATTAATGTTAACTGCAAACAAATGTACAGGTGAGGGGATTTAAAGTCCAAAAGGTACAAGGATGAGAAGTCCTGAAAAACAAAAAGAAAGATTATGAATGTACAAAAACATTCATCTGTACAAAAACATCCCCAAAAGCCTGAAACCTAACAACCTTTAGAGTGCAAACCCTATAAAAATATAGCCACTTCACAATCAAGCAAAATAAAGAAAGATTAATCTTTGACATTAAATGTTTCTTAACTAAGCTGTTATATTGCCAGAGAAACATAACTCTAGTGAGGCATTAAGTCCTTTTGGCAACTCAGAAGACAAGCGATTCAAATGAACCATTACTGCCGTACAATTTGTTTTGAGAACATATTTTGGCATTAGGAATGTTCGAGGACTCAATTTAAGGTGAATTTGTGCACTGCATTTATAATTGACTATTTTTCTTAGGAAGTAGGACAGTATCAATGAGCAACAACAAGCGGGTACAAGTTTATGAATGTTGGATTGATACAGTAAATGCATAAAGAAATAAGAACAGAAAAAGAATGACATTTGAAAATTACTTCTAGTTTTGCTACATCTCTTACCCGTTCAAGAATAAACTGGATCAAAGCCTCAACTTTCAAACCTCGACACACAATTCCTTGTACGGTAGGAAACCATGGATCATCCCATCCATCAACCTTTCCATGTTGTACAAACCAGAGAAGCTTGTGCTTGCTGAGAAATGTATACAGCATATTCAACCAATTAAACTCATAAATGTGAACCTTTCTTACTCCCATGTCCTCTTGAATCCCATGGTACTGAGCATTGCAATCATAGTACTTGCTAGATCTGAGTGCATGCATTATTCCTTCTTTAGCATCAACAAAAGGACACGCAAAATCATATGTTGCTAACCAATAAGGAATGCAATAAAACAGATAGAATGTCACAAAGTCAAGCAAATACCCACTAAAATGTGCATATGCACTTGTTCATAACACAATTTGAAATTATTTTTTTCTGGGTATTTTAACTGTAACATCTGGCCTAAACACTTTTCCTCTTTGAGTCCAGTTGTGTTTTAACAATATATATATATTTTGGCCCATTTCCTTATTAAAGAAGAAGAAGAAGACGACAATTTTGGCCACATGTGAATAGGATAATTTTGTATTAAAGAAGAAGACAATAGAATGTTCGAGAAGGGAAAAGAGAGAAAAGAAAAGAAAAGAAAAGAAGAGAAGAGAGAAAAGGAAAGAGAAAGAAGAAAAAGAAAGAAAGAAGAAGAAGGCACGAGGTAGAGAGGAGAAAAAGAAGAAGAAGAAAAAAAAGAAAAAAAGGGGGTAAGGAGTTAGGATATTTTTACTTTCCTCATTTTGGAACAATTTTGTATATTTAGTGTAAAAATTGAGGATAAGAAGTTAGGATATTTTTACTTTCCTCATTTTGGAACAATTTTGTATATTTAGTGTAAAAATTGTTAGAAATTGAAGGTAATGAATAGATTTATTATGGTAGGTTTATAGTTGATATTATTACTAATTTGACTTTTTGGACATTATATCTATTTTGAGTTTAATGACATAGTTTAATTGGTAGATTTTTCAGAAATTGTTGAAGATTAGGTGTGCAATTATAGAATTTTAAGTGAGGTAAAAATAGAATTTTTCAAAAATAGGGGTAAAATTAAAATTTTTATTAGTTTTGGGGTTAAAATAAAATTTTTAAAAATTTTAGGGTAAAGTAATAATTTTTAATAAATATGGGTAATAAGTGTAAATATTTTTAAAATATTTTTGTAATTATTTATATTATAGAGATTTTTTTGTAATTTTTCATCAATAATATTTTTATTTTAGAAATTTAAAATTTTAAAATTTTTGAATCAAATTTTAGCTGAATTTGAAACTGTAACATTTTTTATATTTTATTATAAGCAGTATAACTTAATAGTTCATTTTAGTAAATTTCATCCATTCTTGTGAAATGTTGCTAGGTAGTGACAACAAACGGAAGAGAAATCATTAGAATTTTGACCAATATAAAATTTTAACTTGACCATGTAGGTATTTCAAGTATAATTGAGCATTTTAGTATTTTGAATCTGAACAGTAAGATATTATCTCATTTTATGCAAATTCTTCTATAATTTTAGAAATACGATTTTTATTGAATCATACTTTCAATGTTGATGTTGTTGTGAGCAGTATGCATAAATTGTTTTATTATTACTGTGTGTTGTTAAATTGTGAAATATTGTATGGCCTTTTTGTTAGCACCGGTGACTATAGACTTGATTTCAGTCCCACGGTGAAAGCCCGTAAACTTGAAATCATAGGCGGCGCTCTCTAGGTAAAGAACCCCTAAAGTACGCAGACCACACATTTCCTGGACGACAGTCCCTGAGAATAATGCCCCAAAATTCTGCATGACACATAGTGATTACCAAAATATATGATTGCTAAACGATCAGTTTTTATACTTAATTACTGTTATTTGTAATATGATAAAGTGGAAGCATATTATTATGTTCATTTAAAAATCTCAGTTATATGTGTAAATACCTATTAGACTTGAGCTCACCTTCTTATTTTTCAAGTTTATGGAGAACAAATGAAAGTATATGACGTGGAACAGATATTGTCTTTTAACTTGAAATATTTTGAATTAATAAGTATATGTGTGTGCTATGTTATTAGAATTTTGTAAAAAGATAGTTGTTATCAATAAATGAAAGTATTGAATTTTGTTGTAATGGATATTGTATGGCAGTAGTTGGAATTCCGTGTGAACTATTGAAAATATGGTAGAGTTTTGTACTTACAGGTTTAGTTAACATTAACTATGTACAGTGAAAACTATACTAAAATATTACTATTAAATTATAATTCACGAATTTTAATTTTGGGGACAGGGCATTAACAGTTGGTTTCTTTTCTCTTTCAAAACAAAACTGAGCCCAAAAATAAACCTTACAGTAATTAATCTGGTAAAAAGTAGATGCTCCTCATATTTTACTTTGCAGTAAAGCATAAATGCATCTTATCGGCACACTATGCTAAGATAAATAAACAAGCTTTAAAACTTTTAGCTGCAAGAGTTGACCAGATAGCGATGTCTGCAATTGACAAAAAATGGCCAACAAAGAAAGTACGCTTCTCAAGATACTTGTCCACATAGCTGCAAGCATTTTTCAAATTCAGAACCAGATGAAAATAATGGCGTATATTCCAGCCACTCGTCGATCTGAACCAAAGTGAAAAGTAAAAGATAATAGTCAACAAATTAACACAGCAAAACTTGATTTGACGATAGATAATAACACTCATAATTACCTCGCCAGATTCACACTCATTCTTCCCATACAAATTGGCAGCACAGCCGATATAACCAAGCAGAACATATGTTCCACGCAATTTTGACCTATATCACAAATTCGGTTAAAATAAAAGTCCGAAATATTGCTTCTCGGCTTAAAAACTGAGAGTAAGCAACACAAA
>CP135563.1:6803849-6830407 GCA_032401905.1 Swietenia macrophylla | reverse complement strand
TTAAATTCTTTAAAAAAATATTTTTAATTGACAATAATAAAAGTTTTAAAATATAACAACACATGCATATACGGTAACAGAACCATATTTGTACAAATAGAGTTATCCACAAGATCGTGTCTCTTGTCTCGTGGATTAAAAATTAATGTAAAAACTTTGATTAATCATAGAAAAGTACGCTACAATATATATATTTCTAATTTCTCTACCAAAAAGTATGTATAATTTTGGTACATCCATAATTTGCGTACTTGTTTAACTAAAATTCCTTTCTTCTGTTCTTCTGCAATCTTTTGTGAAATAATCCATTTTGCATGTGAGAGATGAAGTGTTCCAAAAAAAAAAAAAAAAAATCCTAAATCCAAACGTAAGTATAGCCATCTGTCTTCTGTCTCTGTATCTTAATAGTTAGCCAAAAAAATCCGTTGGTTATTCGCATTCTTAGGATCATCCGCAGATCCGCATTTCACTACCTCTGTGTTTTCATTTTTGAATTTTAATTTGTTGTGGTTTGTTGTATGTCACACAACTCATTTCTCATATCCAAATAAGGCAATCTTGTATGAGTGTTTTGCAAAATTTTTGGCCAGTTTTTTCTGCTTTCTTAGTTGGATACCTACTTCATTGTTTTTCTTTACCATATTCAGACCAGAAATTCTCGGGTCCTTAAACGCGCAATCCTTTAACTCTCTCTGCACAGTTTCAGAATTTTGGTTTGTTATTTTTTTGTTCTCGGCGGGTAGTTTAACTGTATTTTTGAGAGTTAAAGAGGTTTTTGATTCGTTTTATTAGACTGGGGATCTGGGAATTTCCTTTTTTTCTGAATTTAGGTTCTGGGATTTCCTAGATTGATCTAAAGCATCTGCATTTTGAATCATTTTATTGACTCTGCTGTTTCGGGATCTGGTTTCCTTTGGGATCTTTCAAATTCTGAATCTTTTTAGGTTTTCTTTGGATCTGGGTATCTTTCATTTTTGCAGGATTTGAGTTTGTGGCATTGTTTTTTTTATTTTTCCAATATTTAAAATTCTAGCATTGGAATCTGTCTATTGATTGTATCCATCAAGGGATGTTTAACGGATCACTTGATTCATCACACTGTTTCCCGTGTGGAAGCAAGAGATTGTGACTAATTGGAATTCGAATTATGGGCTGCATTTGCTCGAAAGGAACTCGAGCAAACCAATATGTTGCAGAAAATAATGCCAAGGACAAAGAATTAACCCAGAAAAAGGCTAAACGTTTGGGTTCCTTCAAGAAGGAGAATGTAGCTGTGGTGGTGGAGACAGGTGGTAATCGAAATGAAGCAACCACGCGGTTGATAAATGATAAATCCGCGGATTATGATCTAGTTTCATCAGATGACGGGGAGAAGAAGGCAAAGCGCCAGATGCAAAGTCGCGGAGCAATGGATGTTGGGATAGGCGGAGTGCAAGTAGCTCCACCGCGGACAACTAAGATCACAAGCGTGAGCAATGGAGAGAGAGGAGCACAGGTTGTTGCTGGTTGGCCTTCTTGGCTGACTGCAGTTGCCGGTGAAGCCATCAATGGATGGGTGCCGCGAAAGGCAGACTCATTTGAGAAATTAGACAAGGTCAGCTGATTATCCAGTATTTTATATTAGCTTATTTATTATTTTTAATTTAATAGCTTTGATTCTTGCTAATGGGAATGTATGAAAATTAGTATATCTTTTGTCAAAGTTTAAATTTTGCATAAGATTAGATATTGATATTTTACATTTACTTTTATGGTTGTAGCATATGTAAAGGGCAGTGGTTATACATAGATACATACATGCATATACATATATATATATATATATATATATTGTTTTATTGTGTTGGATGCTTATAAATTAGAGAAAACTAATGCTGAGTTCAGGCTTGATACACTGGCAGTCTTTTCAAAATAAAACATTTTTAGTGAAGTTTTTGTCAACGTTTTAAGGTTTTCATTCACATTTTTTAAGCTACTGACACAGATTGGACAAGGAACTTATAGCAGTGTGTACAAAGCCCGTGACCTGGAGAACAACAAATTAGTTGCATTAAAAAAAGTGCGTTTTGCTAATATGGATCCTGAAAGTGTTCGTTTTATGGCAAGAGAAGTCATTATACTGCGTAGGCTTGATCACCCAAATGTCATGAAGCTTGAAGGTCTAATTACCTCAAGGGTATCTGGAAGTTTGTATCTTGTATTTGAATATATGGAGCATGATCTTGCAGGGCTTGCAGCAACACCTGGCGTTAAGTTCACCGAAGGACAGGTTCTTTCATTTTTCCCTTCTAATATTAGCAATCGTGACAAAAATTCAACAACATTAATGTGCTCTTTGGATGGAAAAATCTATTTGTTAATGGATTTCGTAAAAATCTGACAAGTAGCCTCTTATGATTGCGACCATTGTAGTAAATGTGGTGAATATTTCTTATCTTTCAAAGATGAGATGATCATACTTGTCACATTTATTTCATATCGTACAATTTTTGTCACTATGATGCATATTCCTCCAATGGAAATATTTTCAACCCCGTTCTTGGAACTTATTTTTATGAAAGAGATTGAACTTAAGAGTAATATCTCTTTGGTCTGTACATAATATGGGATTTTATGCCCTTGGTCTTGCAGATTAAATGTTACATGCAACAGCTACTTCGTGGACTAGAACATTGCCACAGTCGTGGTATTTTGCACCGTGACATCAAGGGCTCTAATCTTTTGATAGACTATAATGGCATTCTCAAGATCGGTGATTTTGGGCTTGCAACGTTCTTCCGAACTTCTCAGAAGCAGCCTCTGACAAGTCGGGTAGTAACATTGTGGTACCGACCGCCCGAGCTTTTGCTTGGTTCTACAGACTATGGAGCTTCAGTAGATTTGTGGAGCACTGGTTGCATTCTTGCTGAATTATTTGCTGGCAAGCCTATCATGCCTGGAAGAACAGAGGTTCTTTTCTAGCCTTTTCTTTTTATTTAGGTATATGTGGTTGCACTTTACTCTTCGTCATCTGTATCAATTGCCTAACAAATACTGTTTACTCTTGTATTCTTCATGCAATACATCAAAATTGGATGCCGGTCAGTTCAATTCTTTGTGTGAGGCATACAGACGCATAGTTTTGTAGTGTTTTGTCGCATTTCTTATCCTGGTTTTCTTTTTTTTCTTTTCTTTTTTTTTTCAATTCTTTACTTTTGATTAAAAAAATTGTGAATTAGTCAATGTCCTTGCCAGTGGAGCTGCTATCAAATTCTGTCCATGACCAGTTATTAGCGAATTTGCTACTGGATTGGGGTAAACATATTGCTATCCTGCTGTGATGGGGGCACCAAATTGCTTTGATCAGCTATTTGCAATTTGGAATTTGATGTGGTTGTGGCAAGCCTCAATAGGAATAGCTTTTCCATGTGTGGATGGCGGGAAAATGCTAGAAAATGCTGTTCCACACAGTCTCATGCCAACATTTTTATTATTTCAAATGTACCAATTTTCTGTTTTCCGGTATTATGGATCTACCTGCAAATCCAAATATTCAACTTGAGAAATAATTTGTTAAACAAAATAGATCCAGCAGTTATATGATCAGATTGCAACCATCAGCTGACATGTGGGATGAGAAATTTGAGACACAACTCAGGAAATGGGAAGTGTATTGTTATTCTTTCTAAAACTGTTTGCAAGAAATGCTGTATAATCTTGAGTTATCCGAAATTTGATGGGATTTAAAGATATCTCTATCTATCTTTTATAGGTGGAGCAATTGCATAAGATCTTCAAACTTTGTGGATCGCCATCCGAAGAGTACTGGAAGAGATCAAAATTGCCACATGCCACTGTTTTCAAACCTCAACATCCTTACAAGCGTTGTGTCGCTGAGACATTTATGGATTTTCCTTCTTCAGCTTTGTCTCTTTTGGATGATCTTCTCTCAACAGAACCTGAGGGTCGCGGAACATCTTCTTCTGCACTTCAAAGTGAGGCAAGTTTGTCTGGGTTTTGGTGTTTATTACCCTCTTAATGACTTCACTCACTTGATTGTGTGTGCTAATTAGTTGCTGCTGGATCTTTCTGTTTCCAGTTCTTTACGACAAATCCTCTTCCTTGTGATCCATCTAGTTTGCCCAAGTACCCACCTAGCAAGGAGTTTGATGCCAAGCTCCGAGATGAGGATAGAAGGTGACGGTTTCCTAATCTTATATTATTAAACCTATAAGTGATTTACCTTTTTTCAATGATTTGGATAAAAATAAACCATACTGAAATCATTATGGTTCGATAAACAAAGCTCTGATGCCTCGGTGGAATTAATATTAAAGAATTTTCTTTACAGTTCTCTGCTAGTTTTAATTTCAGGGACTTAGGAGAATCCCATCCTTTATAGTTCTTTTTCTTGGCTTGGGATAAATCTTAATTAGCTGTTAGTGGAGTAGAAATTTAAAAAAAAAATAATAATTTGACACCTTTGCTCATGATACACATTTTTGCATCTGAACCAGGAGAGGAGCAGCTGGCAGTAAAGGACGTGGTCACAACTCAATTAGAAAAGCTACCAAAGAGTCTAAGGCTGTGCCAGCACCTGATGCCAATGCTGAGTTGCAGGCATCCATGCAGGTAATTCATCCATTGTGAACTTTGTATTCTAACTCCTCGCTCGTTTCTATACCACAGCTGCTACATCTGCATTTTTATGAATACTTATGAAGTTCTAATTTCACTAGTAATTAATTATTTTTATCTTTTACTAATACAGAAAAGACAGAAGCAGAATAATCCTAAAAGCATTAGTGAAAGGTACAATCCTGAAGAGGATGCTGGTTCTGGCTTTCCTATCGAGCCTCCAAGAGGCATTACACAAAATGTTTGCTCCCTAGCTGGCCAATCAATGCAACCCAACAACCTTGGATCTTCAAGGAGTACAATCGCAAACAATGACAGAAATTTTAGATCATACATGCATCCTGGGGCAGCAGGGTTATCCAGATTTTCCAATTCAGTTGCAGTTAGAGGACATTCTGAGTTAGATTATAGCACTAGAGTGAATCCACAGTGGTCCGAAGATTCCACACATGAATGGTCCCAAAATTTGCTGGATAGACTGAAGTCCTCGTATGAGGACAAAAAGCCTTCCGGAAAGGGGTCTACAATGGTAAGGATGTTTTTGATCTTTTTTGACTAGTTTGAATATTCTGCTTTAACTGTTGCATAATCTGTTTTAGAGTGTTGTCATTCATTACAACTTTGAAATTATGAACTAATATCTTAGTCTTTTGTTTGACAGCAAGATTATGCTTCCAAGAACAGCCGGATTCATTATTCTGGACCGCTAATGCCTCCAGGAGGAAACCTTGAGGAAATGCTCAAAGAGCATGAGAGAAAAATCCAGCATGCTGTATGCAAAGCTCGTGGGGAAAAGAGCAAACCCCAGAATAACCACGGCATTAATGGGCAAACACAGTCTCTTCTCAACTATGGAAGAAATGGCAGTTGACACTCAGAGCAAAGATTATGCATGCCTAAACTTTGATCAAGAATGGGTTTGATTAACATATAGGAAGAAGTATTCCTTTCAGGAATCTGACTACTATCACTGCTAAAAGAGGCTATGGATTTCATTCCCGTCAACTGAATAATTTTTATGATCAGAAATTTGTTATGAAGTTCTAGCCTTAGAAATGCTTTTACATGATTCAAAAAGGTGGAATAGCGGAAAGTAAATTAAATCCATTGCCAACTGTATGATATATGTGGTGATGGCTTTTGAGTTTGGACATAAGAATCAAAATTCTTTAGTTGATTGAGGAAGAGATCTCTTTGGCATTATTCAATTCCTAGAGCTATGCCTTGTACAGCTAAAATTTTTATTTATATAATTCAAATTTTACCTCATTCTCTGCAGTGATCTTCCAAATTCTAGTGAATTCATCATCCCAGCTAACTGCATTTTCTCTATGCCCTTTTTGTGAAAAAGCAGAATGGTTGATTGGTTTCTACATGTTAAGGTTGCAAGTGGTGCGGAAGTATATGACTTAGGAGCCATTTGGAATAGTTGCGCAAAACAAAATTGCCACTGTGAAATAAAAGTGAGTGTTTATTAAATGGTGAAACATTATCTATATGAATAATTCATACCTAAACTTGAATCATTATCTATGTGAATGATTCATATTTCACATTAACTTCCAAATGGTGAAACATGACATAGGCTTCATTTGCATTGACATATGGTAGCTTTTAAATTGCTATTGTGAAACAAAATCACTAACCGTCAAATATAAATTGACGAATATAAATAAATTATATAAAAAGTTGAATGTTTTTGTAAATTAAAATTTTTTTAAAAAATTATTGTTTTTATTTAAGTTCTTTTATTGTAACTCGACCTTCAATTATCTTTTTTATTCAACCTTTATATATTAAGAGATACTTTTCAAATGCAATGTAGTGTTTTAGGGTATGTTTGACAAGAGAGTTTCTTGTAAAACACTTAACAATTTTCTTTTAAAAAACAGTGTTTTTCTGAAGCATTGTCAGTGTAGCTTAATAGTAAAGAAACACTTTTCTTTAATAATTATTATTATTTTTATTGTTTTGGCAGCATTTCATCAATCTCTCAAGCACACCACTGATTAATTTTAAGCACAGATTTGATTATCTATGTGAATAATTAACATTTCAAGAGATACCCCTCAAACCTAGTATTTTTGGGCTTTTTTCCTTTTGAATAAAAGGGCTTCTTGCAAAGCTCCTAACAGCATTGTTTAAAAAAAGTGTTTTCTCGAGATAAAATGGTAAAGGAAGCACTTCTTTTGGCAGCATTTCATTTTTCACTAAGCAATTTCTCTAATACACTCCTTTCATTAAATTTACAATTAAACCAAAAACTGTAAAATTCTTTTTGTTTTGATTTCTTAGTAATTGGAATTAAACATTCCTAAATAGATATAAATAAATAAGCCATAAATTAAAACATTAAATAAGTGAATCTCACTAAAATTGATGAAAGCATTAAACATTAAATATGAAGTAAAATGAGTGAGCCTTTTGTTAATTTTAGTTGCACAAGAAAATATATAATTATAATAGGCTAAATTTTATATTTTATTTATTTTATTTTGTATCTTTTTATTTTGCATTGTGTGGGCATGTCCATTATAATTCTAATGAGATCAATCTACAAGTGACAATGACCAAGGTAATTGATATGTACTCATCATGAATAATTCTAAAGAGATCAAATCTGTTAGTGAAAATGACCAAAGTAATTAATATGTACTTATTATGGAGATGGCACTTAGAAATAATTTGTAAATTTATCATGATCCATCTCAAGAATTTACAATACAAAATAAATTTTAAAACATGCCCTTAGTTTGTTTTCAACTTAACATGTCTTTGAGTTTTGGATACTTCAACAAAATGATCACACAATCACCAACAAATCATGAATGTAAGGTTAAACAAACAATCCATCCCTGTACAGCAACTCAGCAATCAATTAGTGTAGGAGGAGATGCATCATTTTCAAGTCTTCCAAGCACATAGCAGCAACAGCAAGCAGCCATTAAACAAACTGAAAATGATGAAGAAAATTTCATTCACCAAATCAACAAGAAACAGAAAATAGAAAAAAAAAATGATAGATCACACTTCACCAAACATGGCAGATCCACCAACCATTTCAATTTTGCTTCATGCAAAATCATAGTAGCTCTCTTGTCTTCATCATCCGAATGTTTTCTTCCCTTCATGTCTAAGCATTACAACTTACAAAATCTTGTTACATTTCCTTCTCCAAGTTATTTCTCCCTCAAATTCTATCCTAGCTGCAGCAGAAGATCAATTCTTGGGTTTCTACTGCTTCTGCTTTTGGTAAAGTAATATACATATTGGGCAAAAAATGAGGCCAAAAGCCAATCAAGCACTTAATTTCAAAGTGCTTCTACTAGGAGTTTTCCTTGCTTTCTTGCTTCTCTTTGTGTTAAGGTCTAGTTTATCATTGTCAAAAGAAAACCCATCTCCCATTACACAAACCCTTTTGCCAAAAGCATCAAATACCAAGAAAAAAACAGAAGCAGAAGCAACAAATTGCTCACCAACTTGCACAAAGATCCCACGTTCCTTAGCACAGGCACTTATTCATTACTCAACTTCAACTATCACTCCACAACAAACGCTCAAGGAAATCTCAGTTTCTGAAAGAATTCTTGAAAGGAAATCTCCCTGCAACTTCTTGGTTTTTGGCTTAGGCCATGACAGCCTGATGTGGAATGCTCTCAATTATGGTGGCCGGACTATTTTCTTGGAAGAAGATGAAGCTTGGATAGAGCAAATCAAGCGGCGGTTTCCCATGCTGGAATCCTACCATGTCAAATATGACAGCAAGGTAAACCAGGCAGAAAACCTGATGGAAGTCGGAAAAGGACCTGAATGCACAGCAGTCGGTGATCCTAAATACTCTATGTGCCAACTTGCTCTGAAAGGACTTCCTGATGAAGTTTATGACATAAAATGGGACTTGATCATGGTTGATGCGCCGACAGGATACTATGAGGAGGCACCGGGGAGGATGAATGCCATATACACGGCAGGGATGATGGCAAGGAACCGGGAGGATGGAGAGACTAATGTGTTTGTGCATGATGTTAACAGAGAGGTAGAAGATAATTTCTCCATGGCATTTTTGTGCGAAGGATACATGAAAAAACAGGAAGGAAGACTAAGGCATTTTACAATTCCTAGTCACAGGGATGGTTTGGAAAGGCCATTCTGCCCTGAATAGTATTTTTTTTTTCTTTTATGCAGTGTAATTGCCTTTTTAGTTCCCTTTTTATTCCAAGGGAACTAGAGTTTCGTTTGCATAGCAGAAATTATTCCTGGGTTGAGTATTTTACATGCAACAAGCATATTGGAAAACCTCTTCATTTTCTTTGAACAATTCAAAAATTAGTAATAACATCAGTTGGGATTCCTATCTTTCTACTTTTGCATTTACGTATCTTTGAAAGTTTTGGTTTCTTTATTTCTTCACATCCTCTCGTATGAATTATACTGGAAAAATGAGAAATCTCCATCAAAGTGAATTTTGAGTACATTCCAGGGGAAAAAAAGCTGTCTTGTGCACAAACATTTTCAGGAAGCTATAAGATTTTATATTCATAACACAAACAAGAAGTTCAGATCGAGATTTCTTCGTTCCTTTTTCCCATGGAAAATCATCTCAACCAGAAGACAGTCTCCCACAGTTTCCCTGTCGAGCAAGTATCATTAGTTTCCAGGGATAGTCCACAAATTCTACCAAACCCGCTCAGTGAACTCAAGTTTGACATTGGCACCACCGCAGCTCTACAGTAGAGGGGAAAAAAAGGCATGTATAACACACTCACGTTCACATTCTTGGTTTCCAGCCGATCAAAGTGCAATATCTGCTGTCTTAGTTATTGCTGCAGACTGCAGTAACTTGCTGTTTGTTTCAAGTACCAAGAAGTATATACTGAAAAACAGAAAGTAAGAAATATTTCAAAAGTCCAAGACAATCCACATCCTGAGTAACAGAGTACAAAAAGAAATGAAAAAAAAAAAGAAAATGGCAGCACAAAGCCAATGCTGTAACGAGGTGAACAATATTATTAATTCTAAATTTCCCCAATAATTTACTAGATCCAGAATGAAACAAAAACAGCTTGTATCAAAAGAAAAAAAAAAAAAGAGAGAGAGAAACAAAAAGTCAACTATAAGAGGCACCAGCAAGTTCTTTCACTATCGAAAAGCAGTTGCATCTATCGTACCATCATTTTTTCAGGCAGTGAATATCCATAGAAATGCCATATTTACTCCAGCAGTTCAAGACAGAATACTGTATTTACCCCAGCACTTGAAGATGCCTTCTGTCTTAGCAATCACTTGAGTTTCTCCTGAAGTTACAACTACAGCAAAATCGCTACTCTTACAGATATCTCTTCTACACAGCATTTTGATTACCTATAGCATGCAGGAAAAGCAATTCAAATCAGATGCCAAATATCAGAGCATCATCATGAAAGCATGATGTGATTTACAAAAATGTAGGCACGCCAATTAATTCTCTCAACATATAATATACAAATATCTACTCAAACTAATTCTTATACCTTACCTGGCCAAGAAAATGGCAGTTGGGTTCCCAGGGGAAGGAGGATTCTGGTTCAGCAGTGAAGCAAGAGAACCAGCTTTGGCAAGAGCATCAGGATCAGTGGCAGATAATATTTCCACCTCTTCAAGACCAAGTTGCCTCTTAAATAAGTCCAAGTTCTCCTGAAGGACCTCAATCTCGCCAAATGGAAGCTTTAAATCCAAGGCATGAGGCCCGATTGCAATTGCCTCATCCTTCTTGAACCTCAAGAAAGGCATACAAAGCTTTTGGGTCTGTTTAAAGTCTGTAGCCTGACCAACAGAGCTGCTCTGCAATGCTTCCAATATCTCCCTATCTGGAGCAAAACTGCAGGTCTTACTGTCGAATTTACTTTGCAGTATCTTCAAGCACTCTCCTTTCCATCCATCAAATTGCTCGTTCACATATACCAAGCTTTTGAACTTGTCCTCAGTCAGCATCGTAACTGGAGCACCTTTCTTGTTGGCTTTCTTTGAACCAAGAATTTGCTTTTGGAGCAGCTTCCTCATCAAAACAATCGAGTCTTGTAAATACTTGTTGGCACTCTTGAGGGTCAGATCAGGAGTGTCAGCTGTTGGCCAACCTGCTTTCACTGCAAAGCCATCCTTCTTCAAAATCTCCCTCCAAACATACTCTGCATAATGAGGGCAGATTGGAGTGATAAGCCGAGTCTGCACATCCATGAAATGCTGCACTAATTCACGGTTCATACCACCAGCACCACAAGAGAACCTATATTCATCCCTTGCAGCTTGAAGATCATAAAACCCAGTTTTGAGAGCCTCTCGGAACATGTACTTCTCATAATGCTGCTCAGTCATTTTGACAGCAATATTTATCTCATTTTCAAACACCCGATCAGCATAAGTGGATGGTGGACCACTTCTCAAAGATGATTCGGCAGCTAGAACCTCTTCCATCCATGAGATCTCCTTAGTGAGCCGAAGGATTCCAGTATTTGCAGTGTCAAATACAAAATTTGCATCATCAACACCATCTCCAGCATCAGCGAGAGAATATCGTGTGGCATCTGCAGAGAATTCCTCAATCGCCTCTTTTAATGTCCTAAAATTTCCCGTGGACTTGGACATCTTCTCAGAATTAAGCATAATATGCCCATTACATCTAAATCCCCGAGGCAAGTGGCACTTGGACATAATTGCTGCGTGGTTATAAATGCAGAATGTCAAATGATTCTGGATGAGGTCCTTACCAGAGACTCTAAGATCAAATGGATACCAATATTCAAACTCCTGCTTCATCTTGTGGAGGATAGATGATGGGATATTAGATGATTCCGGAAATGCACCACCACAGAAAATAAAATCCCAGACGTCGTCAATCATTTGTCCAGGTTCTATTGAACCAGTGGTACTCCCATACATGTCTCCATCTTGTAAAATGTGTGCTACTGTGTAGTAAGCCATGTAAATGGTGGAATCAGATAATGACTCAACCATGAACTGTGGATCCCAAGGAATGCGAGTTCCAAGCCCAAATGATCTTGAGCAAGCCCACTGATTCAGCCAGCTTAAAGTGTGCTCAAACCCATGACGAGTCTCATCATGGTAGAGATTCATGTTTGATAAGCACTCCTCGGCTAGTTTCTTCCATTCTTCTTCTCCATAAATTATGTACCATTGGTCTGTAAGAGCCACAACACATTCATCGCCTGACCTTGACATGACATGCTTCTCAGGCTCACTATACATAATTGCCTCGCCTGTTTCTATCAGCTTGCTCCTAATCAAAGGCTTAGCATCCTGGACTTTCCTCCCAGCATATTCTCCAACAAGCATGGTACCATCTGTGAATCCTCTCAAGTATGTCAGCCTCTTAGCTTCGGCAAGCTTATCTTTCTCATTCTGACTTTTAATTTTCAGATCCAAGCAAATTTTTTCAGCAGATTTATCCCCAAACTCAGGAATTTCGATAATTGGTACAATCTCTGAGATCCACTCATCCTTCACGCCAAACTTTGCCCTGAATGCTGGTTTTGATTTCAAATCATGCAATGACATATAATCGTCTGGGGCATCACTGGGAACACTTGTCACTATCCCTGTACCTTTATCCATTAGAATGGTTAACATAGGAAGAGCGTATATGACCTTGTTAAATGCAAGTGGAGACTTCAAAGCAAGACCAATCAAATCATGACCAGTCAACTCAACCAAGCAAGTAGGCTTCTTCGGGATCCTAGAGAAGTTCTGATAAGCAAGGTTAAGGGCCGCTCTCTCTGTGATAATAAATACATCCGTTTCATTGATCTCAAATGCTCCATATTTCCCATCAGGCAATACCCATGCATTAGTCTGTCCATACATGGTCTCTGGTCTCAAAGTAGCAGCAGCGAGAAAGACCTTTTTACCCTCTAGAGGCGCAAATTTAGCAGGGAAAGGTTGCAGCACCTCCATCTTGATGAGAGTGTAATCCTGGGGCTGAACTCCTTCACCACTTGCTCGATCATGATCTGCACATGGCTGATCATCCAAAGGAGAGTATATAGTGTATCTCACATCTTTAATGATCTTACCCATGGATTTTAACTTCCTCATCTGCCACTTTACAAAGGAATCATAAAATGGGTTTATCTCTGTAGTCACAAATGAGCGCCTCCAGTCACATCCCAAGCCAAAAGCTTTTAGATCTTCCTTGGCCAATGGTGGAAAATATTTGAGCCATTTCTCTGGATCCCGGAATTCAGATATTTCACTGTCAGAAAGTCCAAAACTGCGCATGATCTCCCACTGGAATGCCTGTCCACCAGATTTTGCAGCAGCCTTAGACTTCTTGCCCTTGAACTTATCTGGTGGTGCTCCTCCATTTCCATCCTCAGGTTCTGGCAGCGGATTTTGCCGCTCTTCCACTTCTTTGTGAAATACAGGCGGACTACCAAACTGCCTAATTTCCCGTGCAAGTTTATCAGCTGAAGCCTTAATAGGCATACCAGTGCAGTGGAATCCAAATGGCAAAAGCACATTGGCACCACGCAATCTATGATAAGCAGCAGCAAATTCAAGCTTCGAAAGGGAGAATGCATGTCCGAGATGCAAATACCCATTCATGTAAGGAAACGGAAAATTGCCAAAGAACTTTTCACCAGCTTTCGGGGGCTTTTCGCATGATTCAGCCTTAAAAACATCATTTTCCTCCCACCAAGTCCGGGCCTTCGCCTCAATCTCCAGGAGACGGTCTCTTCTCGCAAAGCTTTTCCCACTTTCTGTTGCCATATCGTGAAACTGAGAGAAACTGCATTGAGAAAAAAGAAACCACAAAATAATGCCATAAGCAAATCATGGAAATTTTACGCCATTAGATCAATACACAAATAAGATTACATCTGAGAATTAATGCACATAGAAAATAGCAGCCGTCAATCGCGATCTCAATCTTCTACTGTAAAAAAGAAAATTTGAAATGAAAGTAGAAAGATGCAAACTCAATCATACAAAAAATGGTCTTTCTGCGCGATATTCTGATTAACAGACTATGAAATCTACCCAAAAAGAATTTAACTGACTAAATAAACCCACAAACAAAACAAAACCCATAATTCATTAAATTAAGGTAACACCATTATGGTAAACAAAATCCCAATGCAATAGCTTAATCTCTAAATTTGAAAAAACCAACAACAATTTAAACAAAAGATTAAATAAAAAGAACCCGGCTTTTTCTTTTTTAAGCTGATTTCAATACAACCTACAAATTCAATTCAGTCAAACCAAACCTCAATTAGGAAAAAATGAATAAAAAATTACAAAACAACATGGAAGTTCATTCAAAAACCTGTGATTCAAGGCCGATAAGCGAAGGGCATTTCGGTGCAAAAGTGGCGTGTTTTGCCTCAGGTGAGAAAAAGCCAGCGAGAGAAACAATGAAACGAGAGCGTTTTTACTTCGGGATTCTTTACGGCTTTGAAACGGGAAGAAGGACAAGTGAAGCAGAAAAGGGTTTTTACGGAGCTGGGTTTTTACTATAATTTTTTATAGCGACACGTGCCAGCGTCAGAGATAAGGGTATAGATCTGGTGTGTGGCGCTATACAGGGAAGTGTCAACTCGCTGGATCAGAACTCTTTATTTTATTTTATTATTTTATGATGCGCTGATCCAACATTAGGATGGGTACTGGGCCCTTAACGGATCCATCGAAACACAGATCCAATAACAAAGGAATCCAGGTAGATTAATTATATATTCCATTTGATTGTTGTATTTTCTACGAGATTTAAGATAATCATACATAGTTATGTAATTGTTTAAATTAATTATAAATATTTTTAATAATAAAATTATTAATTTTGATTATTAATTGAATAATAAAAATATTAAAATAACTTTATTTATAAATAAATCAAATGACTAAAATAATTTTAATTTTAAAATTACATTAATTAACTCGTAATTTATGTATATTTTTGGAATTTGGTATGTGTGATTTTGCTTGTATTTGAAATTAAGACTATTTTAATTAATTAATTTCTTTATTTTTTAAAAAATAAGAATATTTTATTTTTTATTAGTCAATTAATAATTAACATTAACAGTTTTATTATCGAGAGTATTTTTTTATGAATTTTTTAAATATATATTTATATATAATTTTAAAAAACTTTTACAAAAGATATGAAAATAGTCCCTTTTTAATTTTGAGTTGATAAAAAAATAAAAATTAAACCATTAGCTTAATTTAATTTTTAATTAGGCATTTTATTTTACTAAATAAACAATAAAATAATTATCCATTTTATACATAAGAGTATAAGTTACATAACAATTGAAAATTTACAAAAGATACTTCTAACAAACTCTAGACTAAAACGTTAATTTTAAAAAAAAAATAAGGCGTGTAGGAATACGATTTAGTAAAATTGGTCTCTAATCAATTATAATTTAATTATATACATTTTATTAAATTAATTTTATTAATTTAAAATAAATAAATAAATAAGTTGGATAGAATTTATCTATTATGCTTATATAAATTTGTTTTCCAACTTTCTTCAATAAATAAATGAATAAAAAATAATGGTAAAAATTGTTGATTCTAAACGTAAAAATTTGAGTTATGCTGTGATACAAGTATTTTTTTTTTTAAAATACGTATTAGAATAAGATTTTAATCTCATTGGTCTAAAATTAATTTTATTTTAATGATTTTACGTAGCATTAGAATTAGTTTAATTCATTCAAAAGAAATATACATTTTTCATTAATTTCTTGAAAATAATGATTTAAGTTAAAAAGTTCTTAATTGGTGAAGGGCAATATAGTAAATTACAATGCATAATCAAGAAAGGAAGGAGAGGTTAGAAAACAATAGAAAAATAAAAAAGACTATATTTAATAATAATAATATTATTAATTCTGATCCATTGATGGAAATACCAAATCCTAGAGCATTACAGTAATTACACATAATCTCGAGATATTATTTATTTTTGTTATTAAAAATACAATATTTTCGCTGGGGGTGTGAAAGAAAAAAGAATTGTTTTTTGATTATTGGTACAATTATTACCATAATTTATAGGTCCTATAGTTTTTTATATCTTCTAAAAGAGGGATGTAGTTTCATATCTGTATCAAATGGGTCCGTGATTGGCATACGAAATCCTAAAAATACTCTTCGCTCCAGAACTGTGGAGGTCGAAGTTTAATACTACAAGGGTAGTTCCGTCATTTTAACATATTTGACGTTTATGCTCTTTACTAAGAAATACCAAAAAGATTATGGGGACGAAGCGTTAATATCCATTTTAATTATTAGTAAAATGACTGGTAGAATGAGTGATGTAATGGACAGAGCTAAGATTGACCGGTGTGATTTTAGAAGATTACCCATTTGACACTCACAAGCCTAATCAAACTTCCCCTTTCTTTTTATCTCTTCTCTCTCTCCCCAAACAGACAAAAAAAAGGAAGTTCCTACTCAAAATTTTCATTTTCAAACTGAAATCATGAGCAACGAATAGTAAGTACTCATTTTGCTCTTCTCCAATTTACTTTCACTCCATTTACTTGCATTCTCGGTTTATTTTTGTTATTTCATTTTGTTGTTTTTACCTTGAAGCGATTATTTGTTCAAGCTGTTGCTAATTGGAGACTCGTCCGTCGGAAAGTCGTGCCTGCTTCTCCGATTTGCTGTCAGTTAACTTTCCCCTTGATCTTTTGTTTTTCCTTTGGATATATTAGTTGCTATTTTAGTTTATTTCTCTTAGTATTTTTCTTTACGTTTTTCGTGTGTTTGTGTTTTCTAGATGTTAATTAAGGAAATTAGTGGTGATTAAGCGTTGATTTTGCAGTTGTATTATGGCAAAAAAATTAGGGTTTGTGGATTAAATTATAATTTGTTGTTACTTTTTTGAATTTTCAGGATGATTCTTACGTCGATAGCTACATCAGTACCATTGGAGTTGATTTTGTGAGTCTCTCTTTCTTCGTCTACGTGTGTTTATGTATGTAAATGTGTGTGTGTAAATGAATGTGTATGCACGTATGTATTTATGTATTTTGTCTGTATAACGTATGATGCGTATGTATGTGTGTGTATGTGTATGTTTAAATGAATGTCTATTTGTGTATGTATGATATGTATGCATATGTTTGTTTGTGCATAGATGTTCAGTAGACTTAGTTATTTTACTTTTCCTTTTTCTCTTGCAGAAAATAAGAACCGTGGAGCTAGATGGGAAGACAATCAAGCTGCAGATTGTGAGTCAAAATCAACTTTATCTTGGACCTTTAAGAATTTTAATATTTTGTATTTGGCCAATATCATGCACCTAGTCTATGGTTATTTTTTTCTTCATTAGAAGAACTGTGGCCTCTACCCCCCGCCCCCACCCCCCGCCGGATCCGTGATTGTCTACTAATTTTGAGATGATATGTCCATCAACTGTAAAGGGTCTCTGAAAACTTGTTTACGTGAAAAGCTTGTTCACTATTTTCTGAATCTTGCTTTTTAATACTAATATATATTGTTTGTTAGTGGAAAAAAAGAGTTTATCTTGAATTGATTTATGTTTTTTCTTTTTTTTTTTTTTTTAAACTTGGCATGTTTTGCTTTGGTTGAGAATGAAAATGTGACGCTATAAAAATGTTTCTCTGTATTGGTACTATGGCCTAAACTGAATTAATTATGTTTTTTTTAAACTTGAATATTGATGCCTAGGATTATGTATTTGGTGGCAATTAATTCTTCCACGTGGTTTTTTTTTTTTTTTTTTTTTTCTGCACTTTGGCTTACTGTTGAATTGCCTCGCTTTTATGCTGGACAGATGGTTGAGACGAGAGATCTTATTTATCTCATAAGTTCAATTGTAGTGAATGTGTATATACTTTGCTCTCTATGTCGTGTCTAATGTCTAACACTTGATTGTTGTTCATCTATTTAGTGGGATACTGCTGGACAGGAGCGATTCCGGACTATAACAAGCAGTTATTATCGAGGAGCCCATGGGATTATTGTAAGGAGCCTTCCTCTATGGTTTTCTTAAACCAGAAAGCAATTTATTTCCCTAGATTTGGTCCAAACTTGTTTACGCATTACTTTTTCTGTATGTAATGTGATCTACATGTGGCGTATTACCAGTCTGGATGTATTTAGAGTTACTCCTTTTTTGTCTTTCATCAAGCGTTACTTGACCATCGAGTGTAATTAATGTCAATTAATTCTTATACAAAATGATTTTTTTGGAAGCAAGCCTGGTATAATTTTGCAATGCTGTAGTTTCTTTTAGGGGAGAATTAAGTGATATTTTTCTTTTCCTTTTTTTTCCCCAATTTAGCAGTGTCTGAGAATTCTTAAATGTTTTTGGAATTCAACAGATTGTCTATGATGTTACCGAGATGGAGAGCTTCAACAATGTTAAGCAGTGGTTGAATGAGATTGATAGATATGCAAATGACAATGTATGCAAGCTTCTGGTCGGCAATAAATGTGATTTAGTCGAGAACAAGGTTGTGGACACACAAACAGCAAAGGTATGGTTGGTTACTTTTGTCTCATGAACTTTGAATATAATTTTCAACTTTCCTCAAATTGCATTTGCTTAATGAGCTTCTACTCACTCAGGGCTATCAAGCTTTGGGCAGTTTGTAACTGGAGTTTGAATCTCTGCTATTAATAAAACTTGTTAAATAAAATTTCATTATAGTTTTTCATGTTTTAGTTCAACCAGATTGTTTAATAAAATTGTATTTATGCTTTAATTAATCTTTTAATGGGTGCATGCTTGCTGGGAATTTGATCTGCTAAAACACAAGTTTGACCCTTCATTTAAAATGCATCTTGTATCATCTTCTCCATTATGGAGTATTTTCCAACAAATATGAGGAATTGAATTCCTAATAAATAATAAGAAAAGAAAAAATTTAAAGCATTGTGTTGGCTAATGGTACTGAAAAATTTAAAAAATTCCTAATAGTACTGAAAAACTTTCAAAAGTAAAAACTTGCACAAAATGAGTGAATCTAATTTCCTCTAATATATTTACTAAATTCTTTTGAGCTTTGGATATCTTATTTTGGTGCTAGATTTCATTCATTGTTGAATCTTATAGACATGCGCAATCCCAATTACAAAAGTTCTCATAGGTCTTCGGAAGTTTGGTATATGGTTTGTGTTTATATTTTAGACTATTTTTTCCTCCCTCTCTCTGTCTTTTGATAACCCATTTGCATGTATGTCCATGCATAACCATGCTAGATCACACATGGATACTAATACTAAGATTTTTGGCTGAGCTACTGGCTGTCTTCCCGTGTAATTCAATTTGAAACTTTCCGCTCCTAGTGCTTCACTCAAATGATTGGTAAGGCTTAGATCTGCATTATTTTCTCAGGTTCTTTCCACGATGATCAAATCCAATGGGAATTGGTCATGTATGAAAGACTTAGCAGCCCTATTCTCTAGGGGACGTCATTGCATAAGACATCTGTTATTTGTTTTATTTATCTGGTTGAGTTATATGTTTAAAATAAACAATATTAATTAAACAATTTGCAAGCAATAAGATTGTATAAGACTCTGGTTTTCAACTCATGGCCTAGATTAATGTTATGTGTTGAGCTTAAGCCACAAGGTCTTTGAATCAAAGCGCTTCACCTTTTAAGGAGAATGCTACTTTTTCAAATTCTTCATGTAATTTAAAGTTTCCAAGGTATTTATCCTATAAAATGCATTTCTAGACTTTGGAGAGTCTTGTATGGATGACCGAGAGATTGTTTCAGCTAGTTTTTAGCATAGGATGGGGTTATGAGCTTTTTGATGGCTTGTTAATAATTAAGATGGTAGATAGGCTGATGTATCGGCATCAAGTGACGTGCAGAAATTATTTGTAGAATATCTGTATATCCAAATAGATATTGGTTTTCTAACTTTCTTTTGGCCTCCGAGTGAAATGCAGGCATTCGTAGATGAGCTTGGGATTCCTTTCCTTGAGACAAGTGCCAAAGATTCGATCAACGTGGAGCAGGCTTTCTTAACCATGGCTGGCGAGATCAAGAAAAAGTAAATCCCTTGTCAGCTCTTTCTTCTTCACTTATTGCTGATTCTATGATCCTTTGTCTATTTGAAAATGCTCTGAGTATTCTTATTACCTACCTTCATTTCTGGTTAGATGTCATCATGATGATAATTGCGATAACTGAACTTTTCACCTAATGCTTTTGGTTGATAGTATCCACTCTGGTGGAAAAAATGTATACAGTGTTTGAGAAATCTCATAGTTTGAGGATAGTGACTTTTAAGACACTATGGAGGGTTTATATATTAATTGTGATTATAAGATGTTCATATTATTTGTAGTTTTGGTTTGTATAGCATAGAAGGATTCAAAGTTTGAAATCTGCCTAAAATCTTACCCCCAATATTTAAAAGAATGCTACGCTTGAAAAGAATTGAAACCACATTGTCGGATATATTAGATGATTTTTCTAGGATATATAGCTCTGATGCAACTCATCAAATTTTACGGCTGATTGTGTAATTGTAGACTGGTCCCACAGTGATGGCCCCTGCTTCACCCATTGGATGAAAATAATCAATTTTAATGATGGAACCGAATATGTCTCCTGTTCTACATTTATTTTTATTTACTTGATGTCATTTGGGAATCATGAAACTTTATGGTAGACAACATGCATGCAATACAATGGCATGCGATTGCTGCTCAATATTCCTAGGTTGTGTTTTTCTTAAATCTTTTGTTAAAATGTAGCCAGTGAAATAATTCCATAATTACGAGCTCAAATTTTTTGCAGAATGGGTAACCAGCCAACCGCAAACAAGTCTGCCACCGGAACAGTTCAGATGAAGGGACAGCCAATTCAGCAGAACAGCAACTGCTGCGGTTAGCCATTAATATTATTATTTTAGTGTTATGTTGGTCAGATTGTAAGACTGTCTAACTATATTTACTGCTTTATCAAATGAATCTTTGAACTGTTAAGTATTTCCTGCTTTAAATGTTTTCACTTTGATAACAAAGTACTTGCATTGCTTATTGCATTCCAAATTTGTGTCTAAGTAAGTCTTATGACAAAAGAGAGAAAATAGAAGAACATGGTGGAAAAAATATAAGAGTGCAGTTACAAGTATCCTTCTTTTTGGTTTTTCTTTTCCATTTATTGTTGTGCTATAAATCCAAACAAAGCTTAAAGAATCGAACCTAGAAAATGTACATTTACTTGTTTTTGGGCTGGAATCAAAATTAGAAAATTTACGTATTTTGTAGGTTGTGGGTTTCTTGAAGGTGTTTGGAGGTGGGATTTGATTGTCATGAAGTATTTTCTTTCTTGTCAAACCTGATCGTGTTATCTATTGATCATGTTTATGAAGCCAAACATTACTCTTAAATTTTTATTTGTGGTCTGTGAATTTCTTAATCATACCCATCTTATACCTTTTTGTTTTTTCAATAATATATATATATATATATATATATATATATATATATATATATATACATATTCCCAATATAAGATTCATCTTCGTTATGTTCACAGGCGTCAAGTTCAATGACGGGTGAATGTCTAAAATAATCATAGGAATGAATGATATTACACTTCATCAATATTCATTAATTGATAAAGGTGTTAAATAAGTTGGGTTGGTTAGAATTTGTAAGTGTTAAAGTTCATACTTAAACACCTAGCTAGATAAGAAAGTACTGAGTAATTATTCAAAAATTATTAATCAGTAATGGTTATACAAAAATAAAATTTAATGAATTAAAAATAAGTCAAATCTCCAGTTTAGTGTACATATAAATTCAATGAGTTTACTGGCGTGGTTATCTTCGGGTAATTATTATTGATACGTAAGATTACAACAAAATATGTAAACTATAAAACTATTTTATGGCGATTATGTAAGGGGGCAACAAAATATAATTAGGCACGTATAGCAAATACGTCAGGTCTAGGTTTGAATTAAGGTTGGCCAGGATTTATTTATATTTATTTTAATATATATATATATATATATATATAAATTTATATCTTTTAAGTGCATACTAAATATTTATATAAATATTTTGATCAATTGATCTATTTATTTATTAAATAATTTTAATTAAATTAGATTTATAATATTAATTAAATTATGTTTTTTCAAATTTTAGAAAAGTTCATTTCATTTTGCATGGGTCGAATTTACGGATTGTGTTAGTTCTTAATTTCTTTTTTATGGAGTTCGTATGAGCTTCATTTTTAGGGTTCAGGTCAAACTAGACGAGTCCGTTTATCATTCTTAATTGAAATGTAATATCTCAACATAAACTATTAAATATTAAAGAGTACATTATTAAAATATAAAAGTTCACGCAAAGAAGCTTTAGAAAAGGAG
The DNA here is from genome assembly GCA_032401905.1 of Swietenia macrophylla. Lineage (NCBI taxonomy): Eukaryota > Viridiplantae > Streptophyta > Magnoliopsida > Sapindales > Meliaceae > Swietenia > Swietenia macrophylla. Next base: position 6,808,405 of record CP135563.1, on the reverse strand, counting down.
GCAGATAAAGGGGGATTTTGCCCACCAGGTCGGATTAGTCACATTATTGATATGTAAAATCTCAGCACGAATTATTAAATATTAACAAAAATACATTATTGAATTATAAAATTCTATAACAAAAAAAAAAAAATTTAAAATACAAGCTTTTCAAAAAGGCAAGTAGAGAGAGATTTGACTGGCCAAGCCGGACCGAACCGGCCCTTTTATCAATGATACATGTTACCAAAAAAATTTTGAACCACACGATCGTAAGCCCCGTTCTGTTGGCTCCCGTAGGAGATATGTGAATAACTGTGTTATCGGCCAAGTACAAATGATGGGAATTAAACGGCTCCACACGCGTCTCTGCCGCTCGCAGATGCGAGAGAATTCCGCCCATTAGACTCTCGTTTCCGAGACCGCATCTCTGCGGAACATGGCCCGGGGACTTTCCTGGGCTCGACCCAACTAACGTCGTTTCAAGGCCCATTCACATTGATCCGTGGTTCCGGTTGGGCGCTGGCGCATACAATAACTTTTATAGGTTTTGCTTGTGATGTTAGTTATCCGTATGGGACATTGGCGTATTTTAAATTTCTCCGTCAAAAACTTGAAAATCGCAACCAAATAACTGTGTTATAAATAACTTAATGAGTTTGGATAAACAACAATTTTCTGAAGCCTACTCAAACGCAGAAAGACAAATAATGTCTTTACCGAAGATAATTACAACTTAAGACCAAAAGAAAAGGCAAAAACAGACTTCAACGCCTTAAAATTGAATCATACTTGAGCAATATAAGTAAATAGTAAAGCAAGCTGTAACATGCCTAGTGCAAACTGCCATAACAAAATCATTCAGCATTTGATAACAAATGACTAGAAATGGTTCAAACATGAAATGATAACTGAATAAAACAAAAGTAATTTGAAACAATAAATCCCTTAGAGAGTGAAAAATTAACAGATAGGGAGAACATGACAAAAAGGGGAGAAATTGTCGTAAATAAATGCCACCTTTAGGATGAAGAGCAACAAGCTTTCTTTGTGTTGGCCTCCGATGCTCCCCCTACAACAATAGTCTGCCCTTCTTTGATGTTGGAAGGTGCTGGCTCACCTGAAGAGAGCGATTTCTTACTGATTATCCGGTATATCTCAGAGAGAATTGTCTGGAAAGCCTTCTCGACATTTGTCGCTTCAAGGGCAGATGTTTCAATGAACGAAAGGCCTTCTTTTTCTGCATAGCTTTGGGCATCCTCTGTGGCAACGGCTCGAAGGTGCTTCAGATCAGTCTTGTTTCCAATCAACATGATCACAATGTTCGAGTCTGCATGGTCCCTCAGCTCCTTAAGCCACCGACTCACATTTTCAAATGTCGTTGGTTTTGTAACATCATAAACTAAAAGAGCTCCGAGGGCACCCCTATAGTAAGCACTAGTAATTGCTCTGTATCTCTCCTGACCAGCTGTGTCCCATATCTGGGCTTTCACAGTTCTTCCCTCAACCTGAAAATCACAGATCTCTCTTTAAGCATACAACAAAAAGCTGCTCTAGCACAAGATTTCAATTTTCAGACAACTTTGGAGTTATTTGAAATAAATTTGTTTGTTTTGTTTTCATGAGCCTGTAGAATGAGTTTGAACAATTTATTTTGGACAAATCAAATGGAATTTCAATCCATTTTACATGACGTAGTAGTTTCTTCAGATATTATAAGCCTCAACTAAAAACTTTCCCCTTTGTCATCTTCTGGACTGTCATATGCTGATGAATTGACTATCTGCGGTATGCATGATTAATGCTACAAAAGGCAGAGGTACAATATGATACCATGAAGATGTCATGATTTATTCTGCTGCCTATACTACGAGCACTTGCAGTATTGTCAAAACAAAGATACACTATTGACTTAACAGTCTCTCAAACCCAAAAGGATAATAATGGAATATTGACATAGAGGTCTAAAATTCATAAATCTAGTCACAACAAGAAAATGCATCTACAACAACTCAATAAATGGGCTTTTCTTATTGATATAACATATATATCAGTTTTCAAGTTTAAGTACAAGAAATTGCATCTTGAAAACTCAATGATCATTAGCGGGATGAAACACTTAAAGATTAACTCATGTAGGTCAAGTCATTATAGAGGTCAACCCAAAGCCAACATGTGGAATATAATACTAAGCTCCAACTTGAAACCCACCAAGATTTTAACCATGTCCTTTCACCCAAACTTAATGCAGGCTTTAGCTTTTTGGGTTCAGCTTACTTGGATTGGGCCTAGGTATAGTTAAATCATTATTACCAAGGGAAATGGCCAAATGAGTAGTTGCTCCAAATGAGGTTGGCCACCAAAGTTATAAAGATAAAGGTTGTTTTCTTTTAGTAAAGGAGTTCTCCAACACTCCACCGAACTTATTTTTTACCGTGCACCACTCAAATCTTAACGCTAACCCAACCAAAAGTTCACATAAGGCTTACATTGCTTCAACTTGCAGCACTAAATTCAACATAAATAAAAGATCCCAACTCGAATACTCAGTAAAACACCATTGTGCCTTGGAGAGAATGCGTGAACCAAATTATAAGAGCATTCCACTAAATGGAAAGGAATGATAATGTCCTATAGTTTTGTTAACATACCAATATTTACCAATAAACTTCTATAGATAGCCAAATAAACACTAAATGCTGATCTAAACAACAAAAATTGTCGGTCCATTAGTTTTTAATTAATTAATTGATTGCATCTAAAATACAACTTAAATCTAAATTTTTTCATTCCAATATGTAGCTATCAATTTCGCATTGCCATTTCATTCACCCATAAAATTCATCATTTATAAAGTGGTGGGACATTAGGAACTTAGTAAACACGGTCGTTTTAAATTAAAACTTCCAAGGATTCAAGTTTATGAGAGTAGTATATCACTCTCGCTAACAATTATTCAACATAAATGCCACAATTTAGAAAAAAAAAATGGCCATTTCTTAGATAGTTTTTTTCCTTAGGATCCAAACAAATACATTACAAACCATTAATTGATCCGATCAAAACTCATAAAAGATAAATCAATCACAAATTACGTTACAAAAACACAAATCAATCATCATAGTCAGGAAAACTAGCAATTTATCCAATAAAAGTAAAATATTGAATTTTTTTCACAACATTAGATCATATCCGAATTAAACTAACCTAGATCATAAATTAAAAAAATTAAATAAAGTCAAATCTTATTATTAGATCGTGAATAAATAAACAGAAAATAATAATTAAAAATGAAGTGCAGAGAAGGAGTGATAGTTACTTGAAGAGTACGGGTGGCAAATTCGACGCCAATGGTGGATTTGGACTCTAAACAGAACTCGTTACGAGTAAATCGGGAGAGTAAGTTCGATTTGCCTACTCCCGAATCGCCGATTAGTACTACTTTGAACAAGTAATCGTATTCCTCGTCCGGTCTCCTCGCCATTCAAACAACGTAACTTAATTGAAACCGAAACGATGAGTTCTCCTGGAGAATCGGTCGTCGCAGAAATGAAGAGGAAATCAGAGAATTGGGGAAGAAAATGTTTTTTCTGTTAATCGGAAACCACTTTGATTTTGACGCATAGATATTGTGGATTAAATTATTAAATTACCCCTGCACTTGTGGCTCGGTTGTCAATCATTGTGTGGGCAAAATGGGAAAGAGAAATCTACCTCGTTGTTTTAAATTTGAAAAGTTTTCAATTTAAGTCTCTAATTTATGAAATAATTTTAATTTTTAATTTAAGTAATTTTTACATATTGTCAATTATTAAAATAAAATTTTAAATATAAAATAAAAAATTTAAAATAATTAATATAAAAATTAAAATAAAAAATAAATAATAAAAAATAAAATAATTAATAAAAAATTTAAAATACGAACATAAAATTTAAAATAATTAATATAAATCGACAAAAATTAATTAATTATACATTTAATATATTATACTAAAATATAATATTACATTCACATTCTATATTTAGCGATGAAATAATGTTATAGTTAAAATTTTGTAATTAAAAAATTATTAATTTAATTTCACAATAAGTTCATGGTTAATGTTATAATGTTTAGTAACAAAACTATTTCATACCAAATTATAAATTTAAAAATTATATTTTATAAAAATATTTTATAAAATTTAATAGTGACACAAATATTTTATAGAATAAAAGTATATGTTTTGACGATAATATATTTATTTTTTAAAATTTTAGCTAAAAAATTTCAAATTCTAATAAAAAAATTATGTACCTAAAATAATAATTTTCTTATAGTGATATTAGTTGACTAGTAGTTACGTGACAAATCATATGTACCCTAATTATGGGAGGGGTTGGATGATTTTTGTGATAGAGAAATTTGATTTTTCTCACAAATAATATTGCTATGAAAAATCAATAATGCTCTATGATTTTTATGGAAAAAAAAACTCTCACATGATAAAATGTCTCGTAAAATTATCTGTACGACAAATTAAGTGTTGGTTTGAATTGGCTTTGTATGGTTCAAAATGACCTTTATAGGGTCAAAA
>CP135563.1:6734825-6799398 GCA_032401905.1 Swietenia macrophylla | reverse complement strand
ACAATAGAAGTACTTAATAAATGAGTTATATCTTATGAAATATTTTAAAATTTTTTAACGAATAAATATTCCGTTAAATTTGTACTCGAGCAAGCTAAGACAATGGTTATTTTTTTTTAAGAATCTTTTATTTAAAACCTTTTTTTAAGAATTTTGTAGTTTTTAAGACAAATTTCAAAAACTTTTTAATCAAGTATTAGACATATTAGATTATTAATATATTCTGTTTTTAATAACGTATTTGCTCATTGTACTATCACATACACCTAGATTATTTTAATCTATACAAAGATCGTTGTCATTTAATTGAAAATAAATTATAATTCTTTGATTTATACGCATACTGCATTTTGAATCTTTCAAGAAGTTTTATATAGATATCAATATCAAATAATTCATATAAATAAGATGTCAATATTTTTATAAATCACATTTAAATATCATTGGATGAACTTTTAAAAAGAAATATTTATACCTTCTCGTATATTTAATTCATTTTCTTCTCTAATTTTTAACATTTTTGAGTTCCTCCAATCATATTTAAATAGAAATTAGATCAACAACTTATTTAAGCTTCTATCATGAAAACTATCACCAAACACGGTTTACTATTTAGTTTAGTATAATATTAATGAAGCAAATATATACAAATAGAAAGTAACAATAATTTTTTTTTTAAAAATAAATTTTATTAAATAAGGAGGAAAGAATTACAAATTAAGATTCCGTAGAGAAATCACAAGCAAAGAAATCGCATGACAGATTCGAAGAAGTGCCCTTTCTTCGAAACAGAAGAAAACATCATCCCTATTAGCAAGGGAAGAAATCGTAGGACAAAGTGGAACAAGTGTTTGTAAAATAAATAGAATATAATACAATATAATCACGGTAATGTTATATCTTACGCGTGCGGACCAAAACGCTGCTTCAAACGGGAAATCATAGCTCCAGGGCCATGTCCGAAGAAAATATCATTCCTGTTAGCACAAACAACTTCACAAGCAAAACTACACTTGCCTTGGTCGGCATGTTCAAAATTCACACAATACGGAATGCATTCTCCCTTGCATTTGTTGACCTGTTCTAGTGTTTGCGCACATGCCATGCCAATCATCGATGCAACAATCAACAACGTAACAATGCCAGTCTTGGCTTTTGTTTCGGCCATTTTCGTTCTCTCTTGCGCGTGAATTCTCGTCTTTTGAATATATGGAACTTTGTTGTTGTTGATGAAAAGTGCTTTAATTTATCATCCTTATATAGAGAACAAGGAAAGTGAGTAGAAATTTTTTCAGTTATTTAAGAATGGTTTGGAGGAAAATATGGAAAAAAAGGAAGAAGTTGGCAAAACCACGACAATAATTAAATCAAAAAAATTTTTTTTTGGTTGGGCTAAGAGGCTTTCTTGATTTGATTTTGAGTAAATAACAAACAAAGTCTTAACTAATACATATATAATTATACGACGGTAAAAAATTTTCATAATTCTTAATAAATCTAAAAAAATGCTAATAAGAAGAATGCCATAACTTATACAATGGATACTCATGTAACAAATTATATTTGTGAGTTATAAAAATTGACACTGTTTATGATTTTTATGAAAAAAATTTTAAATGAGGAAATTATAATTTTTTTTGGTTAAAAATTCCACTTTTTTAAAAATTTATTATGAGAAATTCTACCTAAAAGCTATACCATGGGGACTCTAATGTTTATTTTTAGCCACTGATAATTTTGTTACGAAAAAACAATAGGAATAATCAATGAAGATTTTTTTTAGAGGTCAATGATAGCTGTTAATTAGCCTTTAATAACACTCTTAAGTTTGGATTTTTGAGTAATTGACTTATTTTTAGGTTTTAATTTTGACTAAAAATTATTAATTTAGACTAAAATATAATATAAATAAAGACTTGTATTTTTAATTTAGTAGTTATAGATTGTTAATTAGCACCACCAAATGGGTACTAAAACTATTTAATTTGTATTTCTAATATTTATTTATGAACTAAAATCATTTTTGTTTTAAAATTATCAAATAATCTTCTTTTACGTGTTTATTCAATTTGATATTTTATTTCTGATAAATTTTTTTTATTATATTTGGTGTATTAATTGTTTTTAATTTTTTGAATAAAAATATTGACATCGATTATTAGAATTTATTTGTATATAATTAAAAATTTAAGAAATAAAAATATATTATTATAAAATATATGAGAAAATCATTAGAGTTATTTGTATATAATTAAAATTAATTTAAGGTATAATTATATTATATTAGAAATTATAGAAAAATAAATGTTAGGAGACAATTGTTATTATACTTAAGTATCTTTATTGATTAAAATAAATAGGATTACAAATATTTAATTATTCTTTTACATTGGCGATTAATAATTATAAGAACAAAAAATCAAATTTAATTGTCACAATTTATTTATTTATTTATTTAATTTTCAGTAATGGAAATGGTTTCAGCCTTGAAACAAAAATGAATGTTAATATTTATTTATTTATAAATGATGTTTAAAACAATATCCTTATATATTTTTTTGACAACTAACAACAACACAACTATTATTTATAGAGAATCTTGCCGATCCTTTTTCGTTTTCATTGTTTTTTTTTTTTTTCTGTTTGAAGAAATACAATAATGTGAGTGACAAAAAAAAAATAATATTCAGGACCAAAAAGTTTTTGAGATTAAATTTTAATTTCTGAATTGTTCAAAATGATCTTTTCTTCTCAATTATGATAACATTCTTAATTACGAGCTTAATGCAACAATATTCGAATCATTACATAAAATTTATTAAGATTTTGTTTAATGTTGAGGGGTGGTACGTGACAATAATTACTATAAGATAGAATTACTAGATATCGTATATTATTTAAAATTGTGTGAGATAAAAGCACTATATGTTATATATTAGTTTAAAAATTAGTTAGTTGTAATAAAAACTAAACTTTACAAATCACTTTTGTAGTTTTACTTACAAAGTTAATAGAATCAACACAAACCTAAAATGACGATAGTCACCATAAAAGTTAACTAATAGATAAATAAAAAAGAGATTATCAATTTGTTAATAGATTGATTTGTATTATATTAATTACATAATTATCGATGTTGCTAGCTTTTGAAATAATTTTAGGGGAAAAAAAAAATACTCTCAACCCCCGTTTTCTTAATACACCAGTCCCACTTAGCTTGATTGCTTTTGTTACCGGATTTCTTTCCTCGGTTTCGTTGGTGACCACTCTCGTTGCTCGCTCTACTGGCGATATCATACTATGCATTGCATGGATTTGCTCCGCGATGATCGTTGTGTTGTATCAGTATGGCAGATTGTTTCTGGATGCTTGTCGTTGGCTTTACCATGGAATGTTGAAGCCATTTTTCAAGAATATTTGGGATCGTTTTAGACAACAACATACCAACCGAGAACCAGCAGCCACGGCTGCCAGTATAAGCTTAGATCACTTCAGAAATTGTAGTCATGGTTGTCTTTTGAGCATGAATTTTACTGTAATTTTTTTTGGAAGACTATTTTTGCGCTATAAACAAAAATATTATGTACGCCCATCTTCTCAAAACACCCAGTCCCCGGTTATCTTACAAACTGTATTATTATTTATAGACTGTATTGTTATGATCGGAATACCTTTTATTAGTAAAATTTATTCATCAATATTCAAAATTATAATAATATGTTTATAATTTTAATAGGTTCCAGGACCTAATTGTTACATGCATAAATTATATTTTAAATTGTGAAAATATAAAAAAATTAATTTAATCAATAATATTCCGTTAAATAATTCATGACTATCAATCTCTGAATCGTTTCACAGAAGTCAAACTTTTATTTTATTTTTTAATGTATTTATTCCCCATTTTTCATTTATGCATTATGCATATAAGTTATAGCTTATATGCAAAATGCATGAATCTAATGTCTTTAAAAGTGGGACAACCTCTTATGATGAATGATAAAACAAATATTATTAGGAAGTTAGTAAGTTGTAAAAGTAAATGAATGGTGGGTGTGGGAAGGAAACTATAATAAAGTACTCAAAAGTATGTATGATTAAGGTTAGTTTTGAATTTTGAACCGGTGAAGAGAGTAAAACTTTGACCTAAAATTTGTAATTACACACACACACACACACACACACATATTGAATAGATGGGTGTGGAAAGAAATTCAAGAAGGACGTGAGAACAATTTCACTTATGTTCATTTCTTTAAACAAAAAAAGAGAGTTAAGAAGAATTGTTATATTTCTGTAAAAGTGAGTTGAGTAATTGAGTCAATCACTTATAAGGTTATAAGGGAAATAAATTTTTTTCTGGTTTGTATTTAATTGTCTTCAAGGTTGAAAAACTCATTCTAGTGATAAAGTACAAGCTTAGAACTTGTGATGTAGATGTAGGCTGTTGAGTTGCTGAACCAATATAAATCTTGTGTTTGCTTTTTTTTTTTTTTTTTCTCCTTACTTCATTTTACATTAATTGTTATTGAATTATTTTTTGAGTTATCTTGTGTTGTGAGAATATGTTTAAAATTAAATTCACCTGCTCTTAGGTTGCATACATAGATTTTATAAATATCAATATTAATTGGCAAACTTTTAAAAAGGAGTATTTTTCCTTCTCGCATAATTCATTCATTTTTTTATTTTTTTAATTTTTTTAAATCCTTCGGCCATGTTTCAATAGAAACTATGTGTATATGTATATATTTGCACCCAATATAATGCAACTTATTTATGGTTCTATCTAATACTATTACCAAACATATCATATTGTGTAGTATAGTATAATATTAATGAAGCAAATATATATAAAAAAAAAGAAAGAACAATAAGTTTTTAAAAGATAATTTTTATTAAATAATGAAGAACGAATTACAAATTAAGATTGGTAATGAAATCATAAGCAAAGGAATCGTAGAACAGATTTAAAGAAGTGTCGTGTCATAAATAAAATACAATACAATATAATCAAGATAATGTTATATCTCACGCATGCGGACCAAAATGCTGACTCAAATGGGAAACAATAGCTCCAGGGCCATGTCTAAAGAAACATCATCCCTGTTAGCACAAACAACTTTACAAGCAAAATTACACTTCTCTTGCTCTACATGTTCAAAATTCACTTAATACGGAAGGCATTTCCCTTGCATTTATTGGTCTGTTCTTGTGTTTGCGCACATGCCATGTCAATCATCGATACATAAAACTTTGTTACTGTTGTTGTCAATGTAAAAGTGCTTAATTTATCATCTTTATATAATGAGTCACTAAAGAAAGTAGATTTTTTTTTTCTAGTTTTTTAAGAGTGGTTTGGAGGAAAATATGGAAACTATAAGAAGTTAACAAAACACGACAGACAATTGAACTATTTTTCTTGCTCAATTTTAGATTTTTTTTACCAAAACAAATTAATATTGACTTGTACTCCTTAGTTCTTAACTGCTATTGTATATTTATCGTTATGCATGTAAAAAAATTCTTTATAGATTTAGAAAATGTTAATAAGAGAAAATTTGTTCTAGCCTATTTGTTTTCAAAGAAAATGAAGATAAAAATTCACAGAGAAAGGAAAAGTTGTGAATGTTTGGCTTGTATTTCAATTGATCAATGACAAAGTACATGCGTGTTCCTTTTTTACTAGCTCTGGAACAATCTGGAAAATTCAACAACTAACTTTTAACAAATTCTAACTAAAAATGAGAAATAATTCTAGCCAGATGGCTAACTCACTTTGCAACAGACTCTATTTTAATTTTGCCAACTTGCATTCATAACAGCTTAGCTAACTAACTGCAGCTCAGCAAGCTTGTATTCAGGCCATCTCAACCAACGAGCTTCAACTTAGTATACTAACCAGGGAGCACACCAGCGAACTAATTAGCTTAACAAACCACTATAGTAAATATATGCTTTCATCCCTTTTAAGCTGAAGTAGCTATTTTTTTACCATACTGACATGCATGATAGAATTGAGGAAGACATGCTTTATTTATATTGAAATGAACATTACATTTCTATAACATAAGTTTCAATGCTCTTGAATTTAAATGTCTAACCCTCATATGATATATATTGATAGAGTTTTCAGGAGACAGATGAATCAACATTCAAAGACTTCAAGAAGATTGAGACGAAGTTTTGCCAGCAAGAAATATCAAATGATCTTTTAAGAAGCTACTCTCTTCAGTAGTACATTCTTCATTTGATTGTCCTTTATAAAACAAAACTCATCAAAAAATTTAACTACTAAATCATTATTAGCAGTGAGCCTTGATATACTTATGAGATTCTTTGTAATCTTAGGCATACATAACATGTTTTTTTGACTTAATTGATATAGAGGGATTGAAAACAAATGATCTTTCAAGGCATAATATTGCTGAACCAATATGAGTTATAGTTAAACCAGTTCCATAACCAGCTATTAGTTTCTCAATTCCGGTAGACTCACCTTGTATGTTCATATTCTTGAGATTATTGGTTAAATGGTGTGTGGCTCCACCATCCAAATACCAACCATCATCAGCAACTCCTTTCTCTTGAACTGTACCAACACAAGTAGCTTTGTTTGATTTATTATATCCTCTATTAAAATTCTGAGAAAAACTTTGCTCCTGAAGAGATCCATATTCGGTTGGCTGAGCAATATATTCCTTATTAAACCTACAGAAATAAATATTTGCAATATGGCCAATCTTATTACAAATTGGCAGATATGCTTTAAATTTCCTCTTCCATTGGACCAACCTCTTCCACCTTGAAAACCTCTTTCACTTTGATTCCCCCTGCCTCTTCCATCAGAATAATTTAGTCTAAAATTAAAACCTTGATGTCCTTGTTTCCTTTGAAAACCTTTTGCATTAGAATAATTCATAACAAATTGTCCTTCAGTAATCATAGCATTATTCGAATTTTGCTACTAGATTCTAGATTCATCAGTAATAAGAATTGGATAGATTCCAAAGATATTTATTGGCTCCCTTCTGGTAGTTATATTTACTACTATTGGATCATAGGAAGGTTCTAGTTCACTAAGCACATAAAGAATAAATTCTTCATCAGTCGAGGGTTTACCAACTACTGCTAAGTGTTCTGAGAGGTTTTTCATTTTTTGCAAAATACTCAGTCATAGATAGTCCTTCCTTCTTAATACTCTGGATCTGAAATCTAAGCTGAAGAACTTAAGCCTTCAATTGAGATCTGAATTGCTTAGAGAGTGTTTCCTATACTTCAAAAGAAGTTTTACATCCAATAATAGACTCATTAATCAACGACATTAGCCAGCCAACTAGTGGCTGGTCTTCCCTTTTCTAAATTATAAAATCTGGATTTACAATGATTAATCGTTCATTTATTCTAGATCTGAATTATGAAATGGGAATTTGATCTTCACTAATGAAACTTTCCAGTCCATTACCTTTGATTGATAGTAAAGCTTATGATTTCTATGCCAAGTAATCAGTTCCATCATGTTTTGTTGAAACTATAAACAATAATAAAACGTTTGCGTTAGCTGTTGTTAAAGAAAGATGGGCGCAAGCCATTTTGCAGCTTTATTACCAAGATAAAATTTGTTCTAGCGTTTTTTTTTTTTCAAAACAAAATAAAGAAGAAATTTGCAAAGAAAGGAAAAGCTGTGAATATTTGGCTTGTATTTCAATTGATTAATGACAAAGTACATGTGTGTTCCTTTTTTTGTACTAGCTCTAGAATAATTTGGAAGATTCAGAAACTAACGTTTGACAAATTCTAACTAAAAATGAAAAACAATTCTAGCCAGCTGGTTAACTAACTTTACATCAGACTCCATTTTGATTTAGCCAACTTGAATCCATAACAATTTAGCCAATTAACTCCAATTCAACAAGCTTGTATTCAAGCCATCTCAACCCATGAGCTTTAGCTTAGCATACTAACCAAAGAGCACACCAGCAAACTAATTACCTTAGCAAACCACCATGGTAAATATATGCTTTCATCTCCCTTCAAGCTGAAGTAGTTTTTTTTTTTTTTTCATTTTATAGGCCAAGGCGTGATTCTTTTCGTGGGTATGTGAATGACCTAGTTTGAATATTTTTGAACCTTAGTAGAAATAGTGGAGACAGTGCATAACTCCAATATTGAAAACTAATATTGGTCTAATTTGATTAAATTGAAAATTCTCTACTTGTAGTTGACTTGACTCCAATATTTCCTCTTTGTTGAAAAAACAATGTTGCAATACAAATAGTATATTGCCAAGCCTTTTTCAAAATTGCTCACCTATGCCATTTTAAGGGGAGACAGTGCATTTTTGTTGCTTTTGCATCTTTAAGAGTTCCTACCACTTCAATTTTGAAGCTTTTGTGATTTCTGTTCTTGAATTTGTTGCAATATGACAATCCTCAGCTAATTACATTTCAATGCTTCCTTTACAATAACCCAATGCTTCTGTTATGGCTCTTGTACATATTGTGATTGAATCTGATATTTTAATTCAAGTTTTTTATGCCTTGTGATCATGTCAATGCTTCTCTACCCCTTATTCCTGTTTTGGCTTCAGTTACAACAAGTTCTAAACTTGTTTTGCTTGATTCTCCTGTTCCAATAGCTGTTGCTCTAACTTCAGATATCACAATTTTAGAATTCCTACCTCAAGTTCTTGTTGACTCATAGCCTCAATCAACCAAAAGGCATAAAGTTGTTTCCCTTGCATCATTGCAACGTTCCTTTGATTGTCATCAACCTATTTTACTTCTACATGCTGTGGGTAACTGGGTTTAATTTGGTTATTTTTGCTTGAAATTTCTATTTGAACTTGTGGTATGTTGGATTTACATACATTAGTTAGGTTTGCTGGATAATGTTGGCTGCTTGTTTTTACTTTCTTTTTGGTTATTTTTCTGCTTATGATCAGCATATTTCTAATTTGGTGGATGTTTGATATGCACTTGCCTGCACTCTTAGGCATTTTTATTGCTTCTTTCTCTATTTTTAGTTGAACTTTGATTATATTACTTTTTCTTTGGTACTTCATGGCAAAAAAAAGGAGTAAAATTAATATTAATGAGTGCATATTTATAGTGCATATTTAGGGAGAGTGAATTTTTGATTAAATATTCTACGTGCTGAGTATAAGTCTAGGGGGAATAATATATATATATTTTGGCACATATATAATTAGTAATATTTAATATTATATTTGCGCTGCGACGATAGTTGTGTTGTATCAGTATGTCAGATTGTTTCTGGATGCTTATCATTGGCTTTGCTATGAAATCTTGAAGCCATTTTTCAAGAATATTTAGGATCGTTTTAGAGGTAACAACATGCCAACCAAGAACCAGCAGCCACTGCCCGTCAGTATAAGCTTAGATCACACCCATCTTCTTGATACACTCAGTCCCCCTTAGCTTCCAAATTGTAAGAAGTTAGTGAGCTATAAAAGGCAAATGAATGCATGGTAAGCGTAGGAAGGAAGCTATAATAAAGTACTCAAAAAGTATGTATGATTAAGGCTAGTTTTGAAATTTCAACTAAAACTTTGACCTAAAAGCTCAAAAATCCTAATCTTCCACGTATAGTGTAAAATAAAATGAAGTACTAAAAGTTGAAAGCAAATATTTATCTAGCTAACAATTGGTCCACTGTCTATAACTACATATATAGTTCTAATATTTATTTTATAGCACAAAAAGTTGATCGTTTACCATAATGTTCAGATTGCATAAGTTTAATATAAATAAATATTTAACTGACATTCAATGTTGATATAGTATTTTATATTGTTATAATAATTAAACCACATATACATATTTAATTTCAACTCATGAGTATGATTTGCTCTATTTTAAAATACATAGAATCAGACTATTTTTATGCTGTGAAAGGAATACAATCCATGAATGACAATTCATTATCAATTTGAACTTTGATAACTGAAGGAGGTGCAAGGGTTAATTAAAGTAAACAATTCACCTATCCACTGTCACGGACTAATTTTTTCCCTGCAGCTTTGGACACAACTTGAAATTATTGACACTAAATCAACCTTATTTTGCACGAAACTCTTTAAAATTTGAAAACATATACAAGAAATAGATGAAAAGAGCGCAAAAACTTTATAGAGAGGTTTGCATCAAATGTTTGGATGCTTTCACCTAATAAACCTTTTACTATTTATAATGAAATATATATACAATGAATGGCTGAGATTAAACTCCTACAATCTCATCCGACGGTTTAAAATAAGAGATTTTAATGTAATCTCTAACATTAGAGAATTTTTCCAGACATAGATGATTGTCTCTATAAACTCATAATTTCCTTATACACAGATGATACTTATCTTATTTACATGATATTATAATTAAAGTATATATTTTAGAAATTAGGCTAAGATTAGCCCATGGGGCTCAGAGGAAAAACACTATTATATTTTATTATAGTGGTGAATCTAGAAAGAGGTGTAGAAGCCCAGAAAATGAAAACCAAAATAGCCAAATGTGAGAAGAAAGAACCTTGAGATTATAGCAATGGAGCTGAAGATTTGATCCGGCCACTGTGAATTTTTCATATGGATTGGCAATACCAATGTAAAGCTAACAAAATTGTGTACATATTATTATTATTATTATTATTATTATTATTATTTTAACCATTAACAAGGAGATTAAGGATAAGATCAGCATCTAAGTAGTTTATAAGTCATAATTGATATGAGATCAAGTATTAAATTTTTAAAAAATATTGACAGTATTAAGTTTTATAAAATAGAGTAAGAATGTAAAACTTAATATTAACATATAGATTTTTAATTTTATTTTCAAAATTAAGTGAAATTACCAAAATTCTAAATAAAATCTAAATGTTAGTCAGTCTATTGTTCAAAAATATTACGAAAATCATTTGCTGTGTTGCACTTTTTATTATTTTGATGTGATATAAAAATATTAGGTTTTGAATATTAGTAAAAAATTGGTGGATCTCATTAAAAATTGATATAACTTTACTATCTTTTAAGGTTTGCTTTCAAAGTTAACTGAAATCACTGCAACTGTGTTTAAAATTTTCATTTTCTTATAATAAACGTGTGAGTTTTGAACCCTAAATTTTATCAAAATTAATCGTAGAACAAGCATCGAACAAAATGAGATCAAGAATGGAATCAAGCAAGCAAAGAAACCACAAGATAAATGAAACTTGACAGACACAGGAGATATGCCAACATTAAAATTGCTAAGTACACCCAAAAAAAAAAAAAAATGCTGAATACACCCGCATTAACAAAATGTGTGCGAACAACTTGGAAGAATACGTAATTGATTAAGCATATTAAAATTTCCCTACATTTCACAAAAATAAATATAACTTATAATAAAACAAAAAATAAAAGGTACACTATATGAGGACATAACTACTTTATTTTATTACAATGCATAGTGTAAATATATACAACCAAAAAATAAAAATGAAGACAAAAAAATATGTTAAAAAATAAATACATTATTAAGAATTGTGACCAAACTTTTTAAAGATAGAATTTAACCATCGTTAATTTTAATTAATACTCTCGTTAATTTCTCTTCACTGTTTATTTAATTAAAAGAACTTCATAGTTTAATTTATGACAAATTATTGTTGTGATTAGTTTTGCTGAAAAAAATGCATGTTTTGTCACAATTATAAAAACTAAAACTATTAACAAATTATTAATGACTTAATTTATGTTTAATTTTCTTACTTTTTTTTATTTCAAGTAAATCTCGACATAACTAAAAATGAAAGATATCAATCTCATAATATTCCAATTGTCTCTTAAATACATAATTCTTTGTTCTCTTTTCATGTGATTAACTTAAGATTATATATTAAAATAATTAATGCAAAAATAAAATATTGCAAAATCAAAAAATTACAAAAAGACCAATTTTGACGTGGAAAATTATAGAAAACTACAGGATCATAGTTCAAAATTAATTTCACTACGTCGAATTATAGAATTTCAATCAAATATCTTCTTTATGACACCACTAGAGACTCACAACTTCAAAAAAATAATATTGTTAGCTCTCCAAAAACAAAATAAAAATATCTCCATTAAGAAAAACAAAATAAAATAGTCTTATCTATTAAGTTATAAAAAAAAAGAATAAAAAAGAGTATAATCACTTACTTATTACTCCTGCAACGACATATTTTGTCCAAAAAGTATAAAAACTGCAACAATATATTTTGTAATTGAAAGATTATCTTATATTTTGTATCAAAAATAAACAATATTTTTTATTCAAAAATTTAAAACAAATAAAATAAAGCACACCTAATTAAAATATTTTATATTCTATCCCAGTTGATTATAAAATTTAGGAATAAGTGTTAATAAAATCCAACATTAAGAATTCAATATCATTTAACTAAGTTTTGAAAGGGAGTATTTATACCTTCTCATATATTCCATTTATTTATTTTCTCAAAATTTTAATTTTTTTAAACTCTTCCAATCATATTTAAATAGAAATTACGCGTACTTGTATAGATTTGCACCCAATATACTACAACTTACTTAAGCTTCTATATAAAAATACCACCAAACACGTTATCCTAGTATAATATTAATGGAACAAATATATAAAAAGGGAAAGAAACAGTAGTTTTTGAAAATTAAATCTTATTCAATAATAAAGAACCAATTACAAATTAAGATTGGTAGAGAAATCACAAGCGAAGAAATCGTAGGACAGATTTGAAGAAGTGTGGTACAATAAATACAATACAATAATACAATATAATCATGGTAACGTTATATCTCACGCGGGCGGACCAAAATGCTGCTTCAGACGCGAAACAATAGATGCAGGTCCATGTCCAAAGAAAACATCGTTCCTGTTAGCACAAAAAACTTCGCAAGCATAATTACACTTGTCTTGGTCTGCATGTTCAAAATTCACACAATACGGAATGCATTCTCCCTTGCATTTGTTGATCTGTTCTAGTGTTTGTGCACATGCCATGCCAATCATCGATGCAATAATCAACAATACAACAATGCCAGTCTTGGCCTTTGTTTCGGCCATTTTCTTTCTCGCTTGCGCGTGAATTCTCTTGTCTTTTGAATATATGGAACTTTGTTGTTGTTGTTGATGGAAAGTGCTTTAATTTATCATCTTTATATAGAGAACAAGAGTAGTGAGTAGAAATTTTTTCAGTTTTATAAGAATGGTTTGGAGGAAAATATGGAAACAACAAGAAGTTGGCAACACGACGACAGTTAATCAAACCATTATTCTTTGGGCTAACATTCTTTCTTGATTTGAGATTGTTTATCGAAACATGTTAACAACGACTTTAGTTGGTAAATAGTAAGTAACAAGAAAGTCTACATAGATCTTGAAAATGTTAAGAAGAAGGATACCAAAACGAATCCCATATTCAAGTAAAATTATATTTTTAGAAATTTTTTATCTTCTTTCGTAAAAATGTATGCCACCTCAATTTATATATTAATGGATTTTTTTTACTATTTTTCAATAGTAATAAAGATTATTGATACATGTGTAATTATAATTTTAATTGCTACAGTAATCCTGGCTTATTTATAAACATACAAGATTGGTAAACAAATTAGAATGTTTTAATACAAGGTGTAACTATAATATTGCAATTCTTGAAAGTTTATTGTCTTCCATTATAATAGAAAAACTGTTAGAAAACTTCGAATATGGAATAGGGAAAGTTATAGAAAGAATTATTCGAACAATATATTATAGTTATCAACTTTAAACCAAGCATGCAGACGATATAAGTTTTAGTTATTTATTCTTTAGGATTTGAGTAGTCAAATTCCATTCCTATATATAACCACACATAAACTTCACCAAATCGCCAGACAATTGATCCGTCTTGTTTTCTTCAAAGGAAAGTGGAAATGGAAATTAGAATCATTTCTACAGAAATCATTAAACCATCTTCTCCAACCCCACACACCTAAGAACACATAAGCTTTTCCTTCCAAATCCTGTTATTCCAGATCTTTACGTCGCCATGACTTTCTTTTACTCCGCACAGCGCGAAAATGCCAAGAGAATTTCCAGTATTCTCAAAAAATCTCTCTCGAAATTGTTAACCTATTACTACCCATTTGCAGGCAAAAATATTGATGGAGTTTCGAATGACTAACGATCATGGTGTACCGTTTATCGAAACTCAAGCAGATAACGAGATGTCCGAAATTCTTCAGAAAAAAGACAACGCTATGCTGAAACAGCTCGTGCCATTCAATGGTAGTTTACCGGAAATTCCAACTACTTGTCATCCAAACTTTTTCGTCCAGTTAAATTACTTTAGCTGCGCTGGAATTGCAATCTCTGTTCTCTTTAGCCATCGCATAGCCGATGGAGCAACGGCAACCAGCTTTTTTAAAAGCTGGGGCGAAGTTGCACGTGGTACCGATAATATTGAGAATGTGATTGTCGATTACTCTTCAATCCATCCATCATCCGCCGCCATGGCTTCAGTGACAAGTCTTTACGAACAAAATCATTATGCTCGAAGTGAAATTGTGACAAAAATGTTTGTGTTTGACCGTAAAAAGATTGCAGCTCTAAGAGAAAAAATCAGCAATGGACCGTACTTGGATCGTCCATCACGTTTTACAGCTTTGTCTGTGCTTATTTTAGGTACCCTGATGACAAGTGCAGCTGCAGAAGCGACACAAATGGCAGTAGTAATTGCAATCAATCTGAGAAACAAGACCAATCCTCCTTTACCACCTCAATGTATGGGAAATTTGCTCACAGCGACAATTGCAAAATTGCCTTTGGACAAGAAAAATGACTATAATTTTTTGGCAGGAAAACTTCAGGAATCTATCAAGAAGATGGTCGATCAATAGAAAACGAATGGGCATGAAGATGTCGTAATTCAAGGACTTTCCAATAGTAAGATTTTTCACATATCTGATCTGTGTAAAATGCCATATTATGAAGCTGATTTCGGGTGGGGAAAGCCCACCTGGTTTGTTATGCCTGCGCTGTCGGATAACGCGGCCGTTTTCATTGAATCTTGCAATGGTGAAGGAATTGAAGCATGGATTGGATTACCGAATGATGATATGGCTAAATTGAAGCATTAAAAATAGAGAGCTGGCGCTTGACAAGTGCTCGAGCAGCCTAAACATTAAACTTATGCTCAACTAACACTCAAGCGACATTTTTTTAAGAACTAGTGCTCCAATAGCACTTTTTTAAGAATTAGCATTACATTGATGCTCGACCTTTGGTTGACTCCTGCTTGAGCAGCCAACTTACCTAGAAAGTCAGCTCGATCTCTGCTCAAGCTACCCCGTGAAAACTATAAAATCTTATGTTGCGATTTTAGTGTTAGTGGCAGCTATTTTTGGGTTTTGTCTTTTTCTTTAAGCATAAATTATCCTATGTCCTAACCTAATTTACTTCGCATAATCATAAATTTTATCTTTATTTTTTGTGATTTGTGATTGATTATTTTTGGAAGCCATAATCACCAAATTTTCTTTCTCTAAAACTTAACTATGAATCTTTAGAGTTTCGCAATATTAGTGGTTGAAATTTTAGTCTTTAAACACGTCATTCATGAATTCATAGAAGTATGAAACAATTAGACCTCTAATTACTAGGATTATAAGAGTTATTATGTGAAAAATTACTAGTAATATATTTTCTCCATCTAGTAAATTTTTATGTGGATCCTAAAAAGTTTGAAAAATTTTTATCCCGTGAAGAGTTCTTCATAAGACCCGTCATTAACAAATTCTTGAGTTTAATTTATTTAAGTGTTGTGATGATTATATTGATTAAATACATTGCTGAGATTTATTCGTTTTTGATTCATTTTGGGGGGTAACAAAATTTAAGGTATTTTAATTTGTTTAATTAGTTTTTAATTTCTGCATAAAACATCTCTCATTCCTCTTAGGTGTTCTAGGATCTAAACTTAAGTAGTTTTAACTAGTATCAGAGTCTAAATTTAGTCTTTGACCCTTAGTTTAGTTTAAATGAAGAACAAATCTCAAGACTTATCTATTCCATTATATTTTGGTGGAAAAAATTACCCTTATTTCAAAGTTAGGATTAGTGCGTTTTTAAAGTCTGTTGATAAAAAAGTGTGGATTGCTTATATGAAAGCTTGGAGTACTTTTTAATCATAGTTAATGATATATATAAGATTAAGGAGTTCAATTAGTAAACTAAGGATGAACTAGTTGAGTTCAACTAGAATAGCAAAGTTATGAATGCAAATTTCATAGCTATATCTCTATAAGAGTTTAAAAAGATATCTATGTGTAAAATTGAAAAGAATGTATGAGATATTCTTAAAACACTTATAAAGAAATTATGAAGAATTTCAAACTTTAGATCCTCATTTTAGAATTTCTAAACTCTATAACAGATTAGGATGAAGGATAATAAAACTTTTGATGAGTTTTGTATCAAATTGAATGACATAATTAACTCAAGTTTCAATATAAGTGAAAAATTTTCAAGAGCCAAGTAGTTAGAAAAGTGCTTAAAAATCTACCTGAAAGGTTTTGTTTCAAAGTCACTGCTATAGAGAAAATTAAAGATTTAGACTCAATTAGAATAAATGAGTTAGTTGGATCGCTTTAAACATATGAATTTTGTCTTCTTCTATCAAAGAGTTGAAGTCCGTAACTCTTAAAACTAATAAGTTAAAAACTGAGGCAGATTCATATGATAAGTTAGAAAATTTAGGAAGTTCTTTCATGCTAAAAGAAATTTAATTAATAATAGTCAGAATTTTTCAAACAAAAAGAATTTTTTTGAAGGTCTTAGAAAAGAAAAAAATTTGTCTTAATATCTTTAGTGTTATGAGTGTAAAGATTTTAGTCATATTAAAACTGAGTGTCTAAATTATCTAAAAGGAAAGAAAGTCATAGTTAGTTGCTATTTCCATTTAGTTTTGAATGCCTTTATAAGTGATGATGAATTTAGCAAAGAAAATAGTAATGAGTCCTCTGCAAATGAGTCAAACAACATCATTGCTTTTGTCTCTTCTGTCAATATTAAGCCATTAGATACACCCAATATTGAATTTGAAAATGATGAAGATCTCAGTGATGTCTTTAATAAGTTTTACAATGAAAGTGTTAAATTTAAGAAGGTAAACAAGTTTATCCTAAAAAAGTTGGATGATGTTGCATTAGAGAAAAAAAGGGCTTTAAGTTAAACTTAAAGAATAAGAGGAGAATGTTAAGCATTTAAAAAAGTGGAAGCAAGATCTTGAAAATGAAGTGAAGGCTTTAAAGATAAATTGATTGATGCTAAATTAAAACTCTTAAAATTCTCATCTGAGACTAAAAAATTAGATGAGATGCTAAGTATAGGTCAAACATCTAGTAGTAAGTTAGGTTTATATTTTACTTTTACTAATCTAAATGAAGCTTTTATTTTAATGAAGCTAAAACTATTTTTGTACCCTCAAATGATGTTTATTTAGAGTCTACACCTCTTAATAAGTCTTAGACGAAGTTAAAGAAGTCTTTCTATAGTCGTGAGTCAAAAGAAAAGATTATTAAGAAAACTATTTCGCAACTTTATGCTAATAAAAAAAATGGTAAAACTCAAAGAGTGGGGACCTCTCTTAATTTTGTGCTTATATATCATGAGTGTAAAAAAATATTTCACATTAAGATAAATTATTTTACACTGAGAAAGACTATGAAAACTTTTAAAAATGTGACTTATAGGATTATACAAAACAATATTGCTTAAAAAGTCATAAAATTAGCAAATTAAACTAAGATGATTAGTAAGAAATTTAAGTTTTTAATTGATATTGTCACTTCATAGTATCAATCTCTTAGTAATAGTAAGAGGAGCTTTGTCATTCATATTGCACTTAAGATTAGAAATAATTTGATTAGGCATTTGAATAATATATGTTTTAGACATCTGTAGTAATAGAGCATAACATTAGAAGAATGCACTACAGGTACTGTAACATTTGGTGATAGGGGTTAAACTCTAAATAGAGATAAAGATAGTGAAAAAAATTAAGAAAATGTCTATCTTAGAGAATGTGTAATTTGTTGATAGTCTTAAGGCAAATCTATTAAGTATTAGCTAGTTTTGTAATACTAATTTACAGGCTAAGTTTGCAAGAGACGTGCAATATTTATGATTCTAAGGAAAAATGGGTAATAGAAGGTAAAAGAACATCTGATAATTGCTATGAAATCACCTCTAGTACTACCCTTATTTATAATAGGGCAAAAGTGAATTTATCTAAATTTTGGCATGATAGACCAGATCGTATTAACTTTAAAGATCTTTTTAAATTGTTTAGGAAGAATTTGGTTAAAAATCTACCTAATCTACCTAAATAGGAACCTATTTATGGTCTTTGTAAGGTTAAAAAGCAAACTAGCACTAGTCATAAGAAGATATATGAAATTTTAAATAGTAAACTTCTAGAGCTATTACATATAGATTTAATAAGGCTAACTAAGACTGATAGTCTAAATGGTAAAAAATACATTATGGTTATTGTTGATAACTTTTTTAGGCCTTCATGAGTATAACTTTTGAGAGAAAAGTCTGATACTTTTGAATAAACTAAAAACTTGTTTAATAAGTATAAAAATAAGAAAAAGTACAAAATAACTAGAATTAGGAGTAACCATAGGAGAGAATTTGACAAATATAGTTTTACAGAGTTTTATAATGAGAAAGGTATTGCTCATTAATTTTTTGCATCTATAACTCTCTAATGAAATAGAACTTTTGAGAGAAAAAAATAGTCATTTAGGAAATAACTAGAATTATGTTTTATAGCAAAAGCCTAGCTATTCATTTTTAAGAAGAAGCTGTCAATACTATATGCTACATAATTAATATTATATACCTTAAACATGAGATCAATATGACACCTTATGAGTTGTAAAAGGCAAAAAACCTATTGTAAAGTATTTTAAAGTGTCTGACAATAAGTGTTATATTTAAAAAAATAATTCTTTAGAAAATTTTGACAGTAAAAGTGATGTAGAGAGTTTTCTAATAAACTAGTAAAATAGTAGAGCATATTAGGTTTTCAACAATAGGATTGAATATGTTAGACTATCAATGTGAAGATTGATGATAGTTTTAGTGAATCAATAAGTATTGATGTAATTGAGACTAGGGATGCAGTGTCTGAAGATGACTATAATTAAAATCATAATACACCTAAATAAGTTAAAAGAGATTCTTCAAATTAACTTTCTACTAGGATTAAACTAAATTACTCAAAAGAACAAATGATTAGTGATTTAAGTGGAAGATTAGATTTTGTAGCAAAGTGTTAAGTAATTTATCCTTCACTTGTTATATTTCTCAATTAAAGCCTAAAAAAGTTGATAAGACTCTAAAAAGTGAATGTTAGGTAAATGCTATACATGAAGGATTAAATTAGTTTGTTAGGAATAAAGTGTAGTACTTAGTATCTAGATTTGACCATCTAATGTCATAGGTACAAAGTGGATCTTTAAAAATAAAACTGATAAAACTAATGTGATAGTAAGAAATAATGCTTGATTAGTTACACAGAGATATACCCAAGTAAAAGCAGTAAATTTTGATAAAATGTTCGCATCTGTTACCACCTTTGAATTCATTAAAATCTTGTTGGTTATAACTGATAGCATGGATTTTGAAATTATTTCAAATGAATGTCAAGAGTGTCTTTCTCAATAGAATTCTTCAGAAAGATGTCTATGTAAAACAACCTAAAAGTTTTGTTAACCCATAATACCTTGATTATATTTATAAGTTTAAGAAACCTTTTTTATGGGCTAAAGCAAATACTTAGGACATGGTATGAAAGATTGACCACGTATTTTATGAATAATAGATTCATAAATAGAAGGAAAAATTGAACCTTATTTATTAAATAAATAAGTAAACACATAACTATAGTTCAAATCTATATTATTAATATTGCGTTTCGTTTACCTATTGAGTCCATGGCCCATGATTTTACTAAAGTGATGTACGTTGGTTTGAGATGAGCATGGTGAGAGAGTCAATATTTTTCTTAAGTCTTCTGATTAAACAATTCGAAGATGAAATATTTATATCTTAATGTAAATATGCCAAAGACCTTGTAAAATACTTTGAACCTAACAATAAGAAGCATAGAACTCCTATGAGCATTAGTATGAAGTTTTATAATAATTCCTTTAGAAATAAATTGATCAAACACTTTATAAGAACATGATAGAGAGACTTTTATATTTAATTGCTAGTAGAGTTAACATCACTTTTAGTTTAAGTGTGTACTAGATTTTAGGCATGTCCGAAAGAGTCTCATTTAAGTATTGTCAGACATATCATATGTTATATAAATGAGACTATTGATTTTGGTGTATTGTGTAGTAGAGATTCCTTTATTAATATGGTAGGATATTCTAATACAAATTGAACTGATAATGCTAATAATAGAAAAAGTCTCTCTAGTCGTTATTTCTATGTTCTTTAATTTAGTATCAGGGATGAGTAAGAAATAAAATTTTATCTCATTGTCTATAGCAAAAGTAAAATGCATTGTTGTTAGTAGTTATTGCACTCAATTACTTTAAATGAAACAAATGCTAAATGATTATAATATCTCATAAGATACTATAATCAATTATTGTGATAACATGAATGCTATTAATATTTCAAGAATCTGATTCAACATCTAAGAGACACGTATATTGACATTAGGCACCACTACATTAAAGAACTTATTGAGACTAAGGTAATAGTTCTATAATATATGCCAATTGAAAAATCAACTAACATACTTATTCGCCAAACCTTTAGATTCTCTCAGATTTGAGTCACTTAGAAATGTTATTAGTATCATTTCGTGTGTGTGTGTGTGTGTTTGCATTATTATACATTATTTTTTATTGTCATTGAGAAATTCAAACTAATCAATTGTTTTGAGTACTCGCTCATTGTTCACCAATTTTATTTGTGTTTACAATGAAATTTGCTAAGGTTAGTTTTTGTGTCATTTATGTTTAGAGAGCAATCATGAAGTAATTCATTAAGATTAACTAGTGAATTAACCTTTTGACTAGTGCACTTTATTTAGTGTATGCTTACCCCTAAAAAAAATGTGAGTTTAAATGAAGTAATTTTTGATAAAATTGTAAAAAAAATATTAAATTGAATGATAAATTCAAGATAAAAAAAATTGATAAAGGGAGTTGTTTGATTACACAAGTGTTACATTTGTTTTAAATCTTAGTAGCATTAGGTCTAACTTTTACTAGTTATATCTATTACATTATTTCTTGTGGTTTCATTACGACAATACCTATTTCATACTCAAGATTTTAAACTACTAGTTCTCAAATTAAATCTTGAAACAATTTACTATAAATCATGTATGCTTATTATTTATGCATACTTCAATAGTGAAAATATTGAATGTGAGTGCATTGAATGCATAAAATAGTTTATGGGCTATACATTATGAGCATAGGTTAATGATTTGTATTGAAAATTTTCTGTGGTTGTTTTGTTAATTTATTCTTACACATACACACACACACACACACACATTCCAAAGTTTAACCTAATGTCAAGGGGGATAGCCGCTTTATAATTTTAGAATTTTTTAAATAGAGATTTCATTCTCATAATTTTTTGAGAGTATTATCCATTATTTTTTTAAAGAGAAAATACAAATAATATTATTAAGAATAAGATTTGCATTGATATTTTCTTTTAAAAGTTTTTTAAACTTTTTTTCTCTATAAATTTAACTGTAAAACTTTTAGAATTCTAATTACTATAGGTAGCTAGAGGTTTTAACTTGTGAATGTGTCGTTCAATGATTCTATTAAGGAAAGAAGATTTCAGGGTTTTGAATATAGGATAACTCAGAGTGAGTTGTTTAAATGAGTTATTCGAGATTATGTTATAAGAGTTTTTGTAAGAAATTACCATTTATAAGTTTTTCTTTACTACTGAAATATTTTGGTGACTCCTGTTATCACTCTAGAAGGATTTTATTCTATGAAGAAGATCCTTATAAAGTTTTCCTTCGATAACAAATTCTTGTATCTTATTTACTTTTATTACTTTATTAATTATTAATTGAATCTGTTATTGGAATTTGTTTGTAATAGGTTTAGGTTGATTAATTAGAGGTTTATTCATTTTTTGATCCATCTAAGACATAACAAATCTTAACATATTTTAATTTGTTAATTTTAAGTTTTAATTTTTTGCATAAACACCTTTTACCCTTTTAAGTGTTTTAGAGTCTAAACATAAGTAAATTTTCAATTGGTATTAAAGTCTGAATTTGATCCTTGATCCCAAGTTTTATTTTGATGGAATATAAACCTCAAAGTTTGCTTGTTGCATCTTACTTTGATGGGAATAATTACTCATATTGGAAAGTTAGGATGAGAGTTTTTTTTAAGTTTGTAGATGAGAGAGTATAGATGTCATGCTTGAAAACTTGAAGTCTTCTTATGGTCATAGTTGATGGAGTTAGTAGTCCTAAAGATTTTAATTAATGGATTAAAAATGAGTTGGCTAAGTTTAATTGGAATAATAAAGCTACAAATGCAATTTTCATGAATGTTTCCACTGAAGAGTTCAAAAGAATATTCATTTGTGAGATTGTCAAAAATACTTAGGATATTTTTAAAACTACCTATGAGAGTATGAAAACTATTAAGAACTTTAAATTTTAGATGCTAACCTCTAGACTCGAAGAGATTATGATGAAAGATGATGAAATAATTGACAAGTTCTATGCTGAGTTGAATGATATAGTAATCTCGAGCTTTAATTTAGACAAAAGGATTGCTAAAAGTCAAGTGGTTAGAAAAGTTATTAAAACTTTGTCTGAAAGATTTCATCCTAAAGTCATAGCTACAAAGGAAAATAAAGATTTAAATTTAGTTAAAATAAAAGAACTAGTAGGTTCCATTCAAACCTATAAGTTAAGTTTTCCTAAACCGAAAAAATCTAAATTTATGGCACTTAAGTCTATCAAAGAAAATGTTGAAATTGAATCTAGCAATGAATTTTTAGATGATAAGGAGATAGAATTATTTGTCAAGAAATTTAAAAATTTTTTAGATTTAAGACAGAAAATTCTAGTAACAATCAAAAACCTTTTGAAAAAGAGAAGGGTTTTCCAAAAGCAATAGGAAGGTTCAATGTTACGAGTGTAAGGAGTTTAAATACATCAAATTTGAGTACCCTAACTTCAAAAGGGCAAGAAGACTATGAATGTCTCTCTTAGTAACAATGGCTCTAGTGAGAATAAATGTGATAAGTGGTCTTCTAATAAAACTAACTTTGTGGCTTTTATTTTTCCTGTAAAAAATATGTTGACTCATAAGAGAACAATTCAAATAATGATGAAGATATTGATGTTACATTTGAAAAATTTTACAGAAAGAGCAAGAAGATGCGGGTATTATCTAGATATTTACTCGAAGAGCTATGCAAAATCTTCTGCCAACAAACTAGAATCTGGTAAGGAGGAAAATCACAGGGGAACCTAATTGTTATCGATGAGGGTATTACCCATAATACAATTTTCATGCATTGGTGGTTTTATGAATTGATTAAATGGGAGAACCCTATTCTCTTCTCTATAATTTTCTTTGGAAGGCAGCTGGAGTCCTAAGCAGATCTAATATTAAGTTTCTGGCAACTATAGCTTGATCTATTCGGTTAGCTCGAAATTCTTACAATCATAGGAGATAAGCTGGAAGATCCTGACAAAGTTCTTTCAAGTGCAGATATATTATTGGAAGCTTTAAGAGCAGTGTCATCGCAAGTAAGTAACAATGACAACTCATCCCTTGTATCTCAGCAAATTTGGCCCCCGCCAAAAGATTCCTGGTTAAAGCTCAACGTGAATGCTGCAATTGACAAAGATGAAGGCACTAAAGCACCTTTAGACTATATTCTGTTATTTCAAATAAATTGGGATTACACTATATTGAATTATAATGAATTAAATAAAAAATTATTTTATATTTGATGTAAGTAGTGTACTGTATTAATTTATTATATATATAATATTATAATATATTATATTACTATAATATATAAATATTATATATATATATATATATTCATATTTATATTATATTATATTAAAAATAATTTATAATCAAATATAATATAAATTTTCTTATATTAATAAAACACAAACACTTGCACACTCAGCAATTGACAGCTTGCAGACAAATTCTTCCACGTATATTGCCCACACGCTAAATTCTTACCCTGATATTGATATAATTAATAATAAAAAATTTAAATAATATTTAAATAAAATTTATTTAATAAATTTTATATTTTATGATATAAAATTAAAATTAAAAATTATTTATTATGAATTATATTACGTATTAATATTTATTTAAATTAATAATAAAAAAGATTAAAAAATGAATTCAATTCTATTTATCTACATAAGGTCAACCATTAAAATTTCTAAATACTAAAAATATATTTCCTGACATTTCTCCACAATTATTTGAGTACTTAAAATTCTAGAAAGTTGATTGTCTACCATCACAAGAAGACAGCCGTTACAAAACCTCTAATAAGAATGTATATTTTAGCAGTCAAATTTTGACAAAGCAACCAGTTGATATAAAATATTAATTACATTTCAATTTCTTCTCTGTGTGTGCATTTTCGTAAGATTAGATACTTAAATCTTGAGAAATGTGAAGAGTCAAATTATGAAGGCTTAAAAGAAATGAAAACGTAACTTAGCATTAAACTTAATCTTTACAAGTATGTGTATGCGTGCAAGTGTACAGTAATTAAATGTTCAAAATATAAACTAAATTTCTAATTAATACTTGATATCTACATGCTAGTCGTCAGCGTATAACATTTTAGCAAATTTTATTGAAATTAAATGAGCTGTGCTATGTATCATAAATGCCTTCTCCATCTTGCTTCCATTCCTATATATACCTACACATAAACTTCACCAAATCGCGAGACAATTGATCCTTCTTTTTTTTTTTTTTTGTTTTAAAGGAAAGTGGAAATGGAAATTAGAATCATTTCTACAGAAATCATTAAACCATCTTCTCCAACCCCACAACACCTAAGAACCCATAAGCTTTTTCTTCCTAATCATGTTATTCCAGATCTTTACGTCCCCATGACTTTCTTTTACTCCGCACGGTGCGAAAATGCCAAGAGAATTTCAAGTATTCTCAAAAAATCTCTCGCGAAACTGTTAACCTATTACTACCCATTTGCAGGTAAAAATATTGATGGAGGTTCGACTGATTGTAACGATCATGGTGTACCGTTTATCGAAACACAAGCAGCTAACCAGATGTCCGAAATTCTTCGGAAAAAAGACAACGCTCTGCTGAAACAGCTTGTGCCATTCAACGGTACTTTAACGGAAATTCCAACAGCTTGTTATCCAAACCTATTAGTCCAGGTAAATTACTTTAGCTGCGGTGGAATTGCAATCTCTATTCTCTTTAGCCATCGTATTGCCGATGGAACCACAGCAGCTTTCTTTTTTAAAAGCTGGGGAGAAGTTGCACGTGGTGCCGATAATATTGAGAATGTGATTGTCGATTACTCCTCAATCCATCCTTCATCCGCTGCCATGGCTTCAGTGACAAGCCTTTACGAACAAAATCATTATGCTCGAAGTGAAATTGTGACCAAAATGTTTCTGTTTGACCGTAAAAAGATTGCAACTCTAAGAGAAAAAATCAGCAATGGACCGTACTTGGATCGTCCATCAAGTTTTGCGGCCTTATCTGTACTTATTTTAGGTACTCTGATGAAAAATGCAGCTGCAGAAGCGACACAAATGGCAGTAGTAATTTCAATCAATCTGAGAAACAAGACCAATCCTCCTCTACCAACGCAATGTATGGGAAATTTGCTCACAGAAGCAATTGCAAAATTGCCGTTGGACAAAAAAAATGAGTACAATTTTTTGGCAGGAAAACTTCATGAATCTATAAGGAAGATTGTCGATCAATATAAAACGAACGTGCATGAAGATGTCCTAATTCAAGGACTTTCCAAGAGTCAGATTTTTCATATATCTGATCTGTGTAAAATGCCGTATTATGAAGCTGATTTCGGGTGGGGAAAGCCCACGTGGTTTGTTATGCCTGCGCTGTCGGATAACGTGGCCCTTTTCATTGAATCTCGCAATGGTGAAGGAATTGAAGCATGGATTGGATTACCGAAAGAAGATATGGCCAAATTTGAAAAAGATCCTGAAATCCTTGCTCACACCCAATGGACTATGTCAAAAAGGGCTAGATTATAAATATTACTGCTTGTCTGTGATGGGTTTTACTTTTGATTAACAAATAATGAGGTGGTTTGATATCCTTTTCATTAATAAATTGTCTAAGTTTACCCCAACTATAATTATAATAGTAAGAACTACTCTTAAAGTTTACTAAATATCGTTTTAGTATAAACTTGTTTCATAATTAATTTCTATTTTTTAATGGCAATCCCAAACATGTCTTGTTGTGTTCATTTCAATAGAATCTTTCAAATCAAATGTTCGAATTAGTAACAGGAAAATTTTATAATATCAGTTACCTTCTATCTAATACTATAATTGATGTTGGGACAAACACACACACACACACACATTCACTATATTATAATATTAATTAAAAAAAATATAAAGACATAAAACAAAAATCACATTGAAAAATTAGGATCTTCTTGGCTATAGCTTATAGCTTGAATTTTAAATCATTCAAATGAATGTCAAAAGTGTCTTTCTTAATGGAATTCTTCAAGAAAATGCCAACGTAAAATAACCCAAAGTTTTTGTTGATCCACAATACCCTAATTATGTTTATAGACTTAAAAAAGATTTGTTTGGACTAAAGCAAGCACCTAGGGTATGGTATAAAAGATTGACCATGTATCTTGTAAATAATAGATTCATACATTGAGGAGTAGATCAAACCTTATTTATTAAGTAGGTAGGTAAACACATAACCATAGCTCAAATCTATATTAATGATATTATGTTTGGTTTACCTATTGAGTCTATAGCCCATGATTTTGTTGGAGTGTCGCAACGTGAGTTTGAGATGAGCATGGTGAGAAAGTTAACATTTTTCTTAGGCCTTTTGATTAAACAATTCAAAAATTAGATATCTATATCTCAATCTAAATATACCAAAAATTTTATGAAATATTTTGAACTGGATAATAAAAAACATACTAGAACTCCTATGAGCACTAGTACCAAGTTATATAATGGTCCCTCTAAAAATAAAATTGATCAAATGCTTTATAAGAGCATGATAAGGAGTATTTTATATTTAACTACTAGTAAACTTGATATTACTTTTAGTGTAAGTGTGTGTACTAGATTTTAGATGTGTTTGAAAGAGTCTTACTTGAGTGCTGTCAAATGTTTCATATGTTATATAAATAGGAATATTGATTTTAGTTCATTGTATGGTAAAGACTCTTCTACTAATATTATAGGATATTCTGATACAAATTGAGCTGGTAATGTTGATGATAGAAAAAGTATCTTTGATGATTGTTTTTATGTTGATTTTAATTTAGTCTCGTGGATGAATAAAAAATAAAATTCTATCTCATTGTTTACTGTAAAAGCAAAATACGTTGTTGCTGATAGTTATTGTACTTTAATTACTTTAGATTAAATAAATGTTGAGTGATTATGGTATCTTACAAGATACTATGCTATCAATATTTCTAAGAATTCAATTCAATATTCAAGAACCAAGCACATGGACATTAGGCACCACTATATTGAGAACTTGTTGAAATTAACATAATAGTTCTAAAATATATGCCAACTAAAAATTCAACTAACATACCTATTTTTCACACCTTTAAATTCTCTTAGGTTTAAGTCACTTAAGAATATTGCTAATGTGTGTATTCTCACTTAATTTCTAAGATTCTTGTGTCATTCATGTGTGTGTGTGTGTGTGTGTGTTTGCATTTATTATGCATTTTTTTTTATTTTCGTTGTCATTGAAAAATTCAAACTGTTCGATTATTCTAAGTACTCACTCAATGTAGACCCATTCTATTTGTGTTGTCAATGAAGATGAGCAATCATAAGACAATTCATTGAGATTAATTAGTAAATTGACTTTTAACTAGTACATCTCATTCAGCGTATAACTATTCCTTAGAAAAATGTGAGTTTAAATGAACTAATTATTGATAAAATAAAAAAAATTAAATTGAATGATAAATGGCCAGATTTAAAAAAAAAATGACAGGGGAAGCTGTTTGATTGCACAACTATTTCATTTATTTTAAGTCCTAGTGGTATTGGGTTAGTTACATCTATTG
Source organism: Swietenia macrophylla (assembly GCA_032401905.1). Classification (NCBI taxonomy): domain Eukaryota; kingdom Viridiplantae; phylum Streptophyta; class Magnoliopsida; order Sapindales; family Meliaceae; genus Swietenia; species Swietenia macrophylla. Next base: position 6,770,995 of record CP135563.1, on the reverse strand, counting down.
CATTGTTTTTTGTGATTTCGTTATGGCGATATCTATTTTACTCGTCAAGATTTCAAATTGCTTGTTCTCAAATTAAATCTTGAAACAATTTACCGTGAATCATGTGTGTTTCTTGTTAACATATTACTACCCATTTGCAGGTAAAAATATTGATGGAGTTTCAACGGATTGTAACGATCATGGTGTACTGTTTATCGAAACTCAAGCAGCTAACCAGATGTCCGAAATTCTTCGGAAAAAAGACAACGCTCTGCTGAAACAGCTTGTGCCATTCAACGGTAGTTTACCAGAAATTCCAACTGCTTGTTATCCAATCCTATTCGTCCAGGTAAATTACTTTAGCTGCGGTGGAATTGCAATCTCTATTCTCGTTAGCCATCGTATTGCCGATGGAACAACAGCAGCTTGCTTTTTTAAAAGCTGGGGAGAAGTTGCATGTGGTGCCGATAATTTTGAGAATGTGATTGTCGATTACTCCTCAATCCATCCTTCATCCGCTGCCATGGCTTCAGTGACAAGCCTTTACGAACAAAATCATTATGCTCGAAGTGAAATTGTAACAAAAATGTTTGTGTTTGACCGTAAAAGATTGCAACTCTAAGAGAAAAAATCAGCAATGGACCGTACTTGGATCGTCCACATCAAGTTTTGCGGTCTTACCTGTACTTATTTTAGGTACCCTGATGAAAAATGCAGCTGCAGAAGCAACACAAATGGCAGTAGTAATTTCAATCAATCTGAGAAACAAGACCAATCCTCCTTTACCGCAGCAATATATGGGACATTTGCTCACTGAGAGAATTGCAAAATTGCCTTTGGACAAGAAAATGACTATAATTTTTTGGCAGGAAAACTTAATGAATCTATAAAGAAGATGGTCGATCAATACAAAACGAACGCGCATGAAGATGTCGTAATTCAAGGACTTTCCAAGAGTAAGATTTTTCATATATCCGATCTGTGTAAAATGCCATATTATGAAGCTGATTTCGGTTGGGGAAAGCCCTCGTGGTTTGTTATGCCTGCGCTGTCGGACAACGTGGCCCTTTTCATTGAATCTCGCAATGGTGAAGGAATTGAAGCATGGATTGGATTACCGAAGGAAGATACGGCTAAATTTGAAAAAGATCCCGAAATCCTTTCTCACACCCAATGGACTATGTCAAAAAGGGCTAGATTATAAATATTACCGCTTGTTTGTGATGGGTTTTACTTGAGATCAACAAAAAATAAGGTGGTTTGGTATCCTTTTCATTAATAAATTGTCTAAGTTTACCCAACTATGATTATAATAGTAATAATTACTCTTAAAGAAGTTTACTAAATATTGTTTTAGTACAAAATTTTTTCGTAATTAATTTCTATTTTTTAATAGCAATCCCAAACATGTTTGTTTATTTCAATAGAACCTTTCAAAAATCAAATGTTCTAATTAGTAATAGAAAATTTCTATTATATAAATTACCTTCTATCTAATACTGTAATTGCTGTTGCACCAAACACACACACATTCACTATATTATAATATTAATTAACAAAAAAAAATATAAAGACAGAAAACAAAAATAACGATTGAAAAATTAGGTTTATTTAATAACGCAGAATGAATTACCAAATTAAGACTGGTGAAGAAGCTGCAAGAAAAGAAGTTAAAACCAGAAGATGAAAAGCAGTGTCCTTTCTTCGGAATAGAAGAAGTGTCCAACATCAAATCTTATAAAACAATAAGATACCATACAATTATGATAATTTTAACCATATCTAAGGCTGGTGGACCACAATGATGCTTGATACGGGTAACAATGGCTCCCGGGCCATGTCCAAATAAAACATCTTTCCTATTAGAACAAAAAACTTCGCAAGCAAAATTACACTTGTCTTGGTCTGCATGATCAAAATTCACACAATACGGAATGCATTCTCCCTTGCATTTCTTGGGTTTGTGCACATGCAATGACAATCATCGATGCAATAATCAGCAACATAACAATGGTAGTTTGGGCTTTTGTTTTGGGCACCTTAATTCTGTCTTTTGTGCGAATTCTCTTTCCTTTCGAATATATGGAACTTTGTTGTCGTTGATGATGTAAAGTGTTAATTTATCATCTTTATACGGAGAAGAAGAGAAGAGAGTTGAAATTCTTTTAGTTCTTTTAGGAAAGATTTTTGAGGAAAATGTGGAAATAATAAAAAGTTAGCAACACGGCGACTGATAATTAAACCTTTTATTTTAGGCTAAATTTTGTAACAGTAAATTAATAGAGTTGTAACAGTAAATTAACGAGCAAAGTTAGTACGTGATATAAGTAGCGGTATTAAACAGACTCTGTTACAAATCTCTTAAATATTTGTACGTGATAGAATGAGGCAAATTCTCAGATTCTTTGTACAACTCTCTCTTTCAAATATCAATTCACCAGTGAAATGAGTTTATTAACTTTTATATCCATTTCTATTAATTTTTTAAGGAAAATTATGTTCTAAAACAATTCATTAAATATTTCTCAGATTTTGACGGAGCATAAAAAATGATTCATTATTTTATTGTCGCTTGCTTTTAGGGCATTTTTAATTGTCGGATGGATTATTAGATGAAATTAAATAAAATTTAACAAGATTAATTATAATAATAATAATAATATATCAATAAATTGTGAAGCCAAATCATGAATAAACCATCCAAATCATAAGAGAAGGCCGGTTGTAGCGTGACAAGAAATAATTAAAGGCCGAAGCTTCGCTTTTTCTTATTTTAATTAATTGCTTTGAAGTATCCGATTCGTATTGTGTACATATATTCTCTCTCTCTCTCTCTCTCTATATATATATATATATTCGTATTGTGTACTATTTGGAAGTCTCTTGTGTGTGTGTGTGTGTGTAACTCAAAGAGAAAGCATTGCATAGGATAGGCAGACCACACCACAATGATCCGTACGTTCGTTTAATAAATATATAACACATATAAATTTGATTCAAAATTAACTAATCTAGTAATAAGAGAGAAAATTTAATGTAAATCCATACGACTATTGTTTTCTCATTTCTTTTTCTGAGCTTTTTTTTTTAATTTGTTCTTCGTTCAGTTTTTTTTATATGTCATCTCTTTATTTTTATTCATTCAATTCCTAATCCAAGACAAAATAAAATAATTTCTATTAGAATTCAGATCGAAATTCACAATAACAGGACGGATTAGCTCTATCTTCAGTTCATATACAATTAGTAATATTTAATATTATATTTGTGCTGTATCAGTATGTAAGATTGTTACTGGATGCTTGTCGTTGGCTTTGCTATGAAATCTTGATGCCATTTTTCAAGAATATTTGGGATCGTTTTAGAGGTAACAACATGCCAGATGAGAACCAGCAGCCACGGCCGTCAGTATAAAGCTTAGATCACACCCATCTTCTTGATACACCCCGTCCCGCTTAGCTTCCAAATTGTAAGAAGTTAGTGAGCTATAAAAGGCAAATGAATGCATGGTAAGCGTAGGAAGGAAGCTAGAATAAAGTACTCAAAAAGTATGCATGATTAAGGCTAGTTTTGAAATTTCAACTAAAACTTTGACCTAAAAGCTCAAAAATCCTAATCTTCCATGCATAGAGTAAAATAAAATGAAGTACTAAAAGTTGAAAGCAAATCCTTATCTAGCTAACAATTGGTCCACTGTCTACAAGTGCATATATAGTTCTAATATCTATTTTATAGCAAAAAGAGTTTCATAATGCTCAGATTGCATAAGTTTAATATAAATAAATATTTAACTAACATTCAATGTCGATAGAGTATTTTATATTGTTTATAATAATTAAACAATGTATACGTATTTAATTTCAACTCATGACCACGATTTGCTCTATTTAAAATACATAGAATTAAACTATTTTTATGCTGTGAAAAGAATATTATCCAAACCCCATTGGAACATGTCGCATGGGCCCTGATAATAAATGACAATTAACGATGAATTTGAACTTCGATAACTGAAGAGGTTAATTAAAGCAAACCATTCACCTATCCTACTGCTAAGGACAGATTTCTTTCGTGTAGCTTTAGAAAATCAATTTTAGTTCTAGTTTTATATAAAATTATAATCTATCTTATTTAATAAGATATCATATTTTTTGGTTCCGCAAGGTTTTAATTCTAAAAAAAAGTACCATGTTTATTAATTATCTCAATTTTATAAATTTTAACTCTAAAAAAATTTTAAAAAAATTAAAATAATAGTATTAAATTATAGAAGTAATAAAATATATATATATATATATAAAAATTGAGTAATTAAAAGATAATAGAAATAATTTATAAAAAAATTGGTATATAATAATTTATTTAAAAGATATTATATTATTACTTGACTTAATATTACATATCATAAAAAAAATTTATTTTTTTGATAGTATATTTATATGTCTAATAATATTATACCATAAATATATTTATTTATAGTAATTGTTAATTATTTTAGTAATTTTAAATAAATATATATATACATCACAATTTTATTAAATTATTATATAAATAATATGATAAATTAAGTTAAACAAAATATTACAAATATATTAATTAATTCTTTCTATATAGTTCAATAGATAAAAAATGTTACCTTGAATAAATTATTTGTTGAACTAAATATGAGAATATTTTACATAAAGAGTTACTTTTGCACAAATTCAACAATAAATTTTAACATCACATGTTATGTTTAAATTTGAAATATTTATTTAAAATTAATTTTTTGTAGTTTTAATTAAAATTTTAAATATTATTATTTTATTAATTGAATAATTTATTAAATATGAATTGATATTTACATAAAATAAAGTAAATAAATAATTTTCAATTTTTAAAATTAAACCAGTTTCTCGATTCGATTTTAACTCCTTGATCTTTGAAACCGAAATCTACCCTAAAAAATCAGTTCCGGTTACGAACCGATTTTTTAAGTTCGGTTCTTGGCAGCTCTGATTCTATCCGAAATCGTTGTACACCCCTGTGCATAACTTGAAACAATTGGCACTAAGCCAACCTTGCTTTACTCAAACTCTTTAAAATTTGAAAACAAACACAAAAAAGAAATGAAAAAGAGCACAAGAGCTTTAGAAAGAGGTTTGCATCAAATACTTGGATGTTTTGATCAAATAAGGTTTTTACCATTTAAAGTATACGTATAATGAGTGACCGAGACTAAACGCCTACAATCTCGTCCGAGGGCTAAAAATGAAATATTTTAATATAATCTCTAATATTAAAAATTTTTTCATACATAAATAATTATTTTCATAAACTCACAATCTCCCCGTACATAAATTGGACTTGCTTTATTTATATGACACTATAATTAAAACACATCTTTTAAAAGTTGGGATAAGATTAACCCATGGGCATGGAGCAAAAACCTGGAGCGTGACACTATTCTATTATGTTGTAGTGATGAATATGGAAAGAAGTGTAAAGCCTAAAAAAATAAAAACCGAAATAGCCAAATGAGTGTGTAAGAATCATGGAGAACGAGTGACTGAAAAAAAGAGATCCTGAGATTACAGCAACGGAGCTGAAGATTTGATCAAAAGTCGCTATGAATTTTTCATATCGATTAAAAACAACAAAAATGTGCACATATTAAATTTTTTTAAACCATTAACAAGGAGATTAAGGATAAGATCAGTATTTAAGTAGTTTGTAAGTCATAATTGGTATGAGATAAAGTATTAAAATTTTAAAAATATTGCAAAAATGTAAAACTTAATATTAGCAAATAGATTTTTAATTTTATTTTCAAAATTTAGTGAAATTACCAAAGTTTTAAGCAAAATCTAAATGTTATTTAGTCTCTTATTCAAAAATAATGTGAAAGTCATTTGCAGTGTTGCAGATTTTATTATTTGGATGTGATATAAAAATATTAGGTGTTAAGTATTAGTAAAAAAATTGATGGGTCTCATTAAAAATTAATATTACTTTAGCATCTTTTAAGGTTTGCTTTCAAAGTTAAAGTGAAAATAGTCTATTAAGTTATAAAAAAAGAATAAAAAAGAGGATAATCACTTTCTTGTTACTCTTACAATAACATATTTTGTCTAGAAAGTATAAAAACTACAACAATATATATTGTAATTGAACCTGTATCTTTTTATAAAAAGCAAACAATTTTTTTTTTATTCAAAAATTTTAAAATAAATAAAATAAAACACATTTGATTAAAATATTTTATATTCTATCACAATTGATTATAAAATTTAAAAATGAGAATCGATAAAATCCAACATTAAGAATTCAATATCATTTAACTAACTTTTGAAAGGAAATATTTACACTTTCTCGTATATTTCATTTATTGTTTGTCAAAATTTTAACTTTTTTTAAACTCTTCCAATCATATTTAAATAGAAATTACATGTGCTTGTATCGAACAAGATGAGATCAAGAATGGAATCATCCAAGCAAAGAAAACATAAATGAAACTTGACAGAGACAGGAGATATGCAAACATTAAAATTTCTAAATACACCCAAACTAAAATGCTGAATACACCCACATTAGCAAAATGCGTGCGACCAACTCGAAAGAATGCATTATTGATTAAGAATGTTAAAAATATCCTACAATTCATTAAAATAAATATAACTTATAAAAAATACAAAAATAAAAGGTACACTTAGAGGACATAACTCATTTATTTTATTATCAAGCATAGTGTAAATAATACAACCAAAAAAAATAAAAATGAAAATATGTTAAAAAAATAAATTCATTATTGAGAATTGTGACCAAACTTTTTAAAGAAAGAATTTATCTATTATTAATTTTAATCAGCACTCTCGTTAATTTCTCTTCACTGTATAATTAATTAAAAGAACTTTGCAGTTTAGTTTATGACAAATTATTGTTGTGATTAGTTTCGTTGAAGAAAATGCATGTTTTGTCGTAATTATAAAAATTAAAACTGTTAATAAATTATTAATGACTTAATTTATGACTAATTTTCTTACTTTTTTTCTTTCAAATAAATCTCGATATAACTAAAAATGAAAGATATCAATCTCATAATATTCCAATTGTCTCTTAAATACATAACTTTTTGCTCCTTTTTTGTGTGATTAACTTAAGATTGTATACTATAATAATTAGCACAAAAATAAAACATCACAAAATCAAATAACTACCAAAAAAACAATTTTAATGTGGCAAATTCATAGAAAAACTATGGGACAGTTGTCAAAATTTAATTTTCACTATGATGAATAATGGAATTTCAATAAAATATCTTCTTTATGGCAGTCCTAAAGACTCACAACATCAAAAAATAATGTTCTTAACTCTCCATTAAAAAATAAAATAAAATGGTCCTATATGGTAAATTATAAAGAAAGAATAAAAAAATAGATAATCGCTTGTTTGTTACTCCTACAATGACATATTTTATTCAAAAAGTATAAAAACTACAATGATATATTTAGTAATTGAAAGATTATCTTATATCTTTGTATTGAAAATAAACGATATTTTTTATTCAAAAATTTTAAAATAAACAAAACAAAACACGCATAATTAAAATATTTTATATTCTATCCCAGTTGATTATAAAATTTAGGAATGAGTGTCAATAAAATCCAACATTAAGAATTCAATATCATTTTAACTAACTTTTGAAATGGAGTATTTATACCTTCTTGTATATTCCGTTTATTTTTTTTATCAAAATTCTAATTTTTTTTTAACTCTTTTCAATCATATTTGAATAGAAATTGCACGTACTTGTATGAATTTGCACCCAATATAGTGCAACTTACTCAAGCTGCTATACAATAATACCACCAAGCAGGTTATCTTAGTATAATATTATTGAAACAAATATATAAAAGTAGAAAGAAAGAGCAGTTTTTGAAAATTAAATCTTATTAAATAATAAAGGAACAATTACAAATTAAGATTGGTTGAGAAATCACAAGCGAAGAAATCGTAGTACAAACATAATATAATTGATGTTAGATATAAAAGCACCTTTAATTATTCCAAAATACTTTCTTTTTTTGTAATAAATTAAAGCAATCATCTTGGGAATTACCTGCTTCTATGGCATTACGAGCAGGAGGTCTGAAATCCTCGACAATTTTATGAATTTCTTGGGTTCCCAATGGACGAGTAGGTGACCAATCTCCTCCGTCCAGGTCAGGTGTTACTCCCTTACTGGTACGTGAGAATGGAGCTTCTCCATTTGGCTAAAAATCTACGTTAATTATTCAAAACGAAAATCATATTGACATTAGCATTATTTTAAATTAAAATCAAATTTTGTTCATCTTAAATAAATTATCTTAAATAAATTAGCAATGATCATATTGATAATGACATCAGTTTAAGTGAATGATCAAAAATTATCTCCGTTTGATAATTATATTTTTAGCCCAAACAGACAAGAAGTAGTGAGGCTGACAATCCAAAATACATTTACGATGAAAGTAGTCTCCAGCCATGATAATTGTCTCGGCTTGCCACCAATGGTTGGAAGGAACAAGTCTCATTCCTTCAAATATATAATAATTATAGTACTTTATTAGGATACAAATTAAAAATAATAGAAAGTATAGCAACTAGTTTTCGAAAGTGACGCAGCCATAAAGCAAGAATATAATTATTTTATTAAAGAGCTAATATTTAATGAAAATAACTATTAGGTATGAAAAATTTATGCGAACCATAACTTTATTAAAGACAAGAATTAGAATGCTTATAAATCATAATAAATTCTTAAGAACAACTCAAAAATAATTAACATTATAAAACACTAATTTTAACGAACTGTTAGAAATTACTAAGTCAATAGTTATTTATAAAATAATTCTAGAAGAATTAAAAAAAAACTTAGTAAATTAGCATTTTAATGAAAATCATAGCAACTTTAAAAAAGACATAGTTTTGATTAAGCAAAATATATTGTTCTGTAAAATTAGACAAAACACGAGTTACTTAAACAAAAAGTAGATTTTATTAAAACTTATATATTATATATTTATTAGTAATTAAAGAAGAATATTTAAGAGATTTAAAAGAAGACCTTAAAATTTTGCATTTTTGTACTAAATTTGAAGCAAAAGCCATTTTTAGGAAACCTATTTCTTGAAGACAACAGTTTATGAATTTTTAAAAGTTAGAATATTTAGATTTAGAATTAAGTAAAATTAGAAAAATTAAGTCAAAAGTTAGTGAAAATTTTAAAATAACTTGTAATTTTGAAAAAAAAAAAGATCTAAAATTTAAGCATATTTCTTGTGCAAAAGAATACCAATTAAATTTTATTGTAGATTTATTAATTAATTTATGTAGAAATTTAGAAATATGTAAAAACAATAATAATAAAAAATAGAATATTCTTTAACATCATTAAGTAAATAATTTAGATTATTTTAAAGACTTGTTAGCAAATCTTACTAGCCAACAAAATCAAGCTAGAAATAGTAAAGAAAGACTAGAAATGCCAAGAGAACTAGAAAAGGTAAGCAACAATGACAACTCATCCCTTGTTTCTCAGTAAATTTGGACCCGGCCAAAAGATTCCCGGTCAAAAGTAAGCTTAACGTGAATGCTGCAATTGACAAAGATGAAGGCACTAAAGCACCTTTGGATTATATTTTATTATTTCAAATAAATTGAATTATAATGAATTAAATGAAAATTTATATTATATTTGATACAAGTACTATACTGTACTATTTTATTATATATATAATATTATAATATATAAATATTTTTTGTGTGTGTGTGTGTACTCATATTTATATTATATTATATTAAAAAATAATTTATAATCAAATATAATATAAATTTTCTTATATTAATACAACACATGCTTATAAAAGTAATTACACTAAACAAACACTTGCACACTCAGCAGTTCACAGCTTGCACTCTATTCAGACAAATTCTTCTACATATTTTGTTCACACACTAAATTCGTACACTGACATTGAAATAATTAATAATAAAAAATTTAAATAATATTTTAATAAATTTTATATTTTTTATATAAAATAAAAAAAATTAAAATTTAATTTAAAATTATATATTATATTTATATTATGTATTAATATCTTTTTAAATTGATAATAAAAAAGATTAAAAAAAGAACTCGGTTCTATTTATTCACGTAAAGTTAACCGTTAAAATTTTTTAATATTAAAATTATATTTCCTGACGTTTCTTCATAATTATTCGAATACCGCAAATTTCTAGAAAGTTGACTGTCTACCATCATAAAAAGACAGCTGTTAGAAAAGAAAATCTCTAACGCGAATGTATATTATAGCAGTCATATTTTGACAAAGCAACCAGCTGATATAAAATCTCGAGAAATTTGAAGAGTCAAATTATGACAGCTTAAAAGAAACGAAAACAAGTATGTGTATGCATGCATATGGGTAATGCTTGTCCATTAATTAATTGTTCAAAATATAAGCTAAATTTCTAATTAATACTTGATATTCAAATGCTAGTTGCAAGCATATGACATTTTAGCAAATTTTACTGAAATTAAATAAGCTGTGCTATGTATCATAAATGCCTTCTCCTTCTTGCTTCCATTCCTATGTATACCTACACATAAACTTCACCAAGTCACCAAACTGCCAGACAATTGATCTTTCTTTCTTTTTTTTTTTTTCTTTTAAAGGAAAGTGGAAATGGAAATTAGAATCATTTCTACAGAAATCATTAAACCATCTTCTCCAACCCCACAACACCTAAGAACCCATAAGCTTTTCCTTCCAAATCATGTTATTCCAGATGTTTACTTCCCCATGACTTTCTTTTACTCCGCACAGCGCGAAAATGCCAAGAGAATTTCAAGTATTCTGAAAAAATCTCTCTCGAAATTGTTAACCTATTACTACCCATTTGCAGGAAAAAATATTGATGGAGTTTCGACTGACTGTAACGATCACGGTGTACCGTTCATCGAAACTCAAGCAGCTAACGAGATGTCCGAAATTCTTCAGAAAAAAAACGACGCTCTGCTGAAACAGCTTGTGCCATTCAACGGTAGTTTACCAGAAATTCCAACTGCTTGTTATCCAAACCTATTCGCGCAGGTAAATTACTTTAGCTGCGGTGGAATTGCAATCTCTATTCTCGTTAGCCATCGTATTGCCGATGGAACAACGGCAGCTTGCTTCGTCAAAAGCTGGGGAGAAGTTGCACGTGGTGCCGATAATATTGAGAATGTGATTGTCGATTACTCCTCAATCCATCCTTCATCCGCTGCCATGGCTTCAGTGACAAGCCTTTACGAACAAAACCATTATGCACGAAGCGAAATTGTGACAAAAATGTTTGTGTTTGACCGTATAAAGATTGCAGCTCTAAGAGAAAAAATCAGCAATGGACCGTACTTGGATCGTCCATCACGTTTTACAGCCTTATCTGTACTTATTTTAGGTACCCTGATGAAAAGTGCAGCTGCAGAAGCAACACAAATGGCAGTAGTAATTTCAATCAATCTGAGAAACAGGACCAATCCTCCTTTACCACCGCAATGTATGGGAAATTTGCTCACAGCGACAATTGCAAAATTGCCCTTGGACAAGAAAAATGACTATAATTTTTTGGCAGGAAAACTTCATGAATCTATCAAGCAGATGGTCGATCAATACAAAACGAACGCGCATGAAGATGTCGTAATTCAAGGACTTTCCAAGAGTAAGATTTTTCATATATCTGATCTGTGTAAAATGCCATATTATGAAGCTGATTTCGGGTGGGGAAAGCCCACCTGGTTTATTATGCCTGCGCTGTCGGATAACGTGGCCATTTTCACCGAATCTTGCAATGGTGAAGGAATTGAAGCATGGATTGGATTACCGAATGATGATATGGCTAAATTTGAAAAAGATCCTGAAATCCTTGCTTATACCCAGATATCTGATCCTGAAATCGTTGCTTATACCCGGATGTCTGATCCTGAAATCATTGCTAGTACCAGTATGTCTATGTGAAAATGGGCCATATTATAAAAATAACTACTACTATGTGATGGTTTTACTTGAGATCAACAAATAATAAGGCGGACCTTCCTTGATTTGTAGTTTGTTTTCTTTCTGATCTACATGTCTAAGTTTACCCGATCAATAATACTAATAATATTAAGAACTGTTACAATTGTTTAAATATTATTTTAGTATAAACTTGTTAAATAAATAATTTCTGTTTTTTAAATAGCAATCCCGAACATGTCTAGTTGTATTTATTTCAATAGCATCTTTCAAATCAAATATACTAATCAGTAGTAGAAAAATTATATGTTATAAATTAACCTTCTATCTAATAATATAATTGATGATAGATATAAAAGCACCTTTAATTATTCCAAAATACTTTCCTTTTTTTGTAATAAATTAAAGCAATCATGTTGGGAATTACCTGCTTCTATGGCATTACGAGCAGAAAGTCTGAAATCCTCGACAATTTTATGAATTTCTTGGGTTCTCAATAGACGAATAGGTGACCAATCTCCTCCGTCCAGGCCAGGTGTTACTCCCTTACTGGTACATGAGAATGGAGCTTCTCCATTTGGCTAAAAATCTACGTCAATTATTCAAAAAGAAAATCATATTGACATTAGCATTGTTTTAAATTAAAATCAAATTTTGTTCATCTTAAATAAATTAACAAATAAGAGTAAGAATAAATTGCAATGATCATATTGATAATAACATCATTTTTAAGTGAATGATCAAAAATTATCTCGGTTTGATAATTATATTTTTAGCCCAAACAGACAAGAAGTAGTGAGGCTGACAATCCAAAATACATTTACGATGAAAGTAGTCTCCAGCCATGATAATTGTCTCGGCTTGCCATCTATGGTTGGAAGGAACAAGTCTCATTTCTTCAACATCCTAAAGGAACGAGTCTGCAACAAAACTAAGAGTTAGCAGTGAAAAAATCTTTTGAAGTGGAGGGAAAGAAATTCTCATCAAGGTGGTAGATCAAGCTATTCCGACTTATGATATGTGTATGGATTTACAGAAGGTGATTGTTGATTACTGGAACGCACAGAAAACAATCTCTAAAGGTATCCACTGGAACTCTCGGAAGATTCTTTGCAAACCAAAGAAAAATGGTCGTATGGATTTCAGAGACTTGGTAGCTTTCAATCAAGCATTGCTAGCCAAACAATGTTTGAAAATTCCGATGTCACCAGACTCATTAATGGCCAAGGTGCTGAAGGCTAAATGTTTTCCCAACAAAGATTTCATGGACAGTGGTATAGGTCATATGCCATCATACATTTGGAGAAGCTTGCTGCGGGGAAGGAAAGTGAACGAAGCAGGTGCTGAATGGAGAATTGGGGTCGGGAAAAGGATTCTGGTGTGTGCAAGTAATTAGATTCCTAAACCTTTTTCTTTTTGGCCATTTTCTCTCGAATCCCTGCCAAAAGATACTAAAGTGGTAGATATTCTAGATGAGCATATATTGGTTCTAATGAAAGACTTTTATGATAACACTTTATGCATCAAGATGTGGCGATTGTAACTAGGATCCCGCTGCCGAGTAATCATCAACTTATTTGGGATTTTGAAGAAAGGAAGAATTACACTGTCAAGAGCGTGTACCAGCTTGATCTAAGAATGAATAACCGCTGTCTCCCATCGAGCTCAGAAGAACCTGCTTGTAGGTCAAATTATATCTGGAACGCCAGCCTACCGCAAAAATCAACAAACTTACTTGGAGAGCTATACAAAATCCTCCCCAACAAGCCAGAATCTAGTCAGGAGGAAAATCAGAGGGGAACCTAGTTGTTGTTGATATGGTAATTACCCAGTAGACACTTTTCATGCATTGGTGGGTTGTAGATTTGCAAGAAAGTTTTGGAAACTGGTGTTGATTAAAAGGGAGAAAGAACCTTATTCTATTCTCTGATTTTGTTTGGAAGGTAGCTGGAGTCCTAAGAAGATCTAATATGAAGTTTCCGGCAACTGTAGCCTAGTCTATCCTCTTAGCTCGAAATTCTTACAATCATAGGGAAAGCCTGGAAGATCCTGACGACGTTCTTTCAAGTGCAGAGATTTTATTGTCTAATCGCGGAGAAGTAACAACGACAACCCATCCCCAGAATCTAAAAATATTTGGACCCCGCGAAAAGATCCCGGTTAAAGCTTGACGTGAATGCTGCAATGAAAAAAGAAGAAGGCACTAAGGTGCATTTAGTAGCACATATTAGGTTGTATTATTTTATATGAATTAGATTGAATTAAATTAAATTAAATTATAATAAATTAAATAAAATTTTGTATTATATTTAATATAATCAACATTGTATCGTATTATTTTATTATATATATAATATTATAATATATTATAATATTATAAAAGAATTAGAACAAATTCTTGAAGTCTCAAGAAACACATTTAAAATTAAAAAGGAAATTTTGGAAAATTATACTAATTTAATATTAAAAAGATACAGACATCTTCAAATATCTAATAATTATAGTATTTTATTAGGGTATAAATTGGAAAGAATAGAGAGTATAAAGCAACTAATTTTTGAAAGTGCCGCAACCATAAAGTAAGAATATACTTATTTTATTAAAGAATTAATATTTATTGAACATAACTATTAGGTATAAAAAATTTATGCAAACCATAACTTCATAAAAGACAAGAATTAGAATACTTATAAATCATAATAAATTTTTAAGAACAACTCAAAAGTAATTAACATTATAAAACACTAATTTTAATGAACTGTTAGAAATTACTAAGTCAATAGTTATTTATAAAGTAATTCTAGAAGAATTAAAACAAGAACTTAGTAAATTAGCATTTTAATGAAAATCATAACAACTTTTAAAAAGACAAATAGTTCTGATTAAGCAAAATATATTGTTCTATAAAATTAGACAAAACGAGTTAATTAAACAAAAAGCAGATTTTATTAGAATTTTACATATTACATATTTATTAGTAATTAAAGAAGAATATTTAAGAGATTTAAGGGAAGACCTTACAAGTTTTGCATTTTAATACTAAATTTGAAGCAAAAGCCTTTTTTAGGAAACCTACTTCTTGAAGACAACAGTTTATGAATTTTAAAAAGTTAGAATATTTAGATTTAGAATTAAATAAAATTAGAAAAATTAAGTCAAAAGTTGGTGAAAATTTTAAAATAATTTGTAATTTGGAAAAAAAAAAAAGATCTAAAATTTAAGCATATTCCTCATGCAAAAGAATACCAATTAAATTTTATTGTAGATTTATTAATAAATTTATGTAGAAATTTAGAAATGTGTAATAACAATAATAATAAAAAATAGAATATTCTTATAGTAAAAAATCAACATCATTAAGTAATAATTTAGACTATTTTAAAAGACTTGCTAGAAAATTTTACTAGTCAACAAAAGCAAGCTACAAATAGTAAACAAATACTAGAAATGCCTAGAGAATTAGAAAAACTTAGAAAAGGTCAAGTAGTTGTTTAAAGAAATTAGACAATATTAAAAAATTAGTTAGTGAATGAATAATACAAATTTGCAAAAAGCTTTAAATGTTCTACATCATAATATTCCCAATACAGAACCAATAGGATTTAGTAATAGAATATATAATCGTGAAAGTTCAAACATACAACAAGCACAAAATAATACTATTATTCAATTCCTGTTACAAATTTGTAATAAGCTAGATTATTTTGAAACAAGAATAGACCATTTAGGTAACCAAGTTAAATTTATACAAAGAAAAAATGGTAAATTTAGAAAATCAGATTATAATAGTTAAAATAAAATTGAGGAAATTGAAAATTAATTAGACAAAGAAATAGGAAAGCCAGCGATAACTATAATAAATATTATATTAATAGATAAACTGCAAGTATATAGAAAATGCCAAGATATAAAAGACATTATAGGACAAAAAGTTAATTTTAATGATAGATTTAGTAAATAGAAAAGGATATATTGAAACAAGTTTATCCAAAAAATGTAAAAAAAATATATTTTAAACTATAGTAATAAAGGAAAACAAATTGTAGAAAAACAAAAGATATAATAGATGAAAGTGAAGTTGAAAAATTATTAGAATTAGGTTTTAATCAAATTAAAAGAAAAATTTATGTGAAGAGAATAATATATTAGAAACAGTATTTAAAAGCCATTTATATATTTATCAAGAAGAATTATTAACTGAAGCAATTAATAATAATCAAGAAATAACTTCAATTAGTGAAAAAGTTAGAAATGAATTATTAAAAGAAAAATATTCATCTATCCATCTACGAGTACTTATGATAGGAATTTTAAGCAACACAAGGTTAGGTTTGGACACTGAAGCACATATTTATCTATCTGCTAATAGATTTAATAATGATAAAGGCGTATAAATAGCAAGTAGTTAAGTAAATCTTAGAAATAAAATAGCAATAATAGGATATATGCCAAAATTAGACATAGATATTAAAGGATTTTGTGAGTATATAAATATACAAACTAGCAGATTTGATATAGTATGAGAATTTAAAATCCTTAGATTAAAAATATTTTGTTTAAGAAGAATTTATAACAAATATCATAAAAGATTTAGATTTATTAATAAAAATATTGTAGAATATTTTGAAAGTCAATATGTAGAAATGACAATTCTATAAAAGCTTAATAATAGTCAATTAAATAGCCTTAGTTGAAAACTGTCAAAATTAGAAATAGACACGCAATTAGAATTGCCAACGACAAGCAAAATATATGAAGACAGTAAAGAGAATGTTACTAAAAGATTTAGTAATTATAAAAAAGTAATGTTCAAAATATATGAAGACAATAAAGCTAATGTAACTTAAAGATTTAGTAATTATAGAAAAAGTAATGTTCAAGAAATAGTTGAAGAATAAGAAGACAATGAAATTAATATAAATATGGCAAAAATAGAAAATGTAATAGATAACAGAAAAACTTTTAAAGTATATAAAGGAAAAATTATAGATATAATACATAAATATTATAGAAAATATTTAGACTTAAAAGTTTGTAATTATTTATGTCATAGTTTACATTTAGATGATAATGATGTAGACAAGATATAAATTAAAAAATTAAATTTATAAATTTTAAATTTAGAATAAGTGTATTATTTAGAACATAATCTTTGTAAACGAAGAAGAAAATAAGCCTACAGAAAATAGCAATAATTTTCCAGACTTAATAGAAGATACTACAAATATAAAAAGTTATTTAGAAAATAGAAGTTTATTAAAAATTAAGGACACATATCAAAAAGCTAGTAAAATATTTAGATCAAAAGCTAAATTAGAAAATTAGGAAGAAGAATGTGAAGTTAAAGATTTAATAATTTTAAGTCTACATAAACAAGAACCAAAAAAGTGGAGAAAAATATCTAATTTATGGCAAGAAAATTTAATAAGACATAGTATGGAAGCATTATGAGAAGGAAAGATTTATGAAAATAAATGCAATAACAACAAGTATGAACCATTCATGCATTTTATCAAACATTTGATGAGCCAACAAAACATATGTCAGTTATATGCATAAAATTACTATGAGATGAGTTTATTTCCTCCTTTAATTGATTAGGTGATGAAGAGAAACTTTCAAAAGTATGAAAATTGAACAATCTAACCAAACAAGGCAAGAGAGAAGGGTGGCAAAAATCAAAGGAGAGAGCTAGAGTTTATGGCATTTTATTTTATGAAAAATTAGTAAAGTTAGCATTTTATATACTTAAAATATAACCATACTTTTACTTAAAGAATAAACATGTATTATAAACAAAATAATAATTATCTCATAATTATTATTTTATGCATTTTAGTCCTCATACTTAAATGTAATATATTCACTTAACTAATAAGTAAATTTAATTAAGTATAACTTCAAAAATTTAAGTATAATTATTCAATAATTACACATTTGCATTTAAATCTTTTGATAATTCATATTATTAATTAGGTCATATAATTTATATTAAATTATATTATAATACAAAGTTAAGAAAATTTTTCAAAAATATATACAATATTTATATATATTTTTATTTTGACCTATATATTATCTCAAAAATATTAGTTTTCTTACTAATAATATTTTTCCTCTTTCAGTAATATTTTGATTATCGAGATGGCCGTATAAGTTTACTGTAAAATAGCTATGAAATTATTTCAAGCTTTTTAGTTTTTAAATTATTCAAAAGCTCAACGACTATGATTTACATTTAGTAATATGTCATAACCCCTAAACTAGAATAAAGTAATAAATCTTCTATCATCTAATTTTAATCGAATAAGGGTCTATAACATGTCAAAATTTTATACCGATATTAACACGAATCATTGATCAATATACATTAAACTCGTCATCATAAACTCTTTCGTGTGATATTTAATTATTTTAACCAGAAATTTACTTTTTCAGCCATTTATCGATGTTCATTAATAAACTTGAATATGAATTGAATAAGTAAAAACTCTGATCTTATATATATATATATATATATATCAAGCCAACGAATCTCGTCTTGACTATCATTTATTTTCAAATGTAAATAATACATGACCAAACTGACATTATCATATAATATGCTATTAATCTCGTACTTATATATCATGTGAACCATATGCATTTACATTAAATTTGTCAATGATATGTCAAGTTAAAGAATAATTTCACACATTAATACAATTATGCGATAAATCATTGAATACATATATTACTATATGATTTATTGTTATGTAGTCACATTCAAAAAAAAAATAGTTCTCTAACTATTTAATCCATACTAATATTCTAATAACATAATTTTTACTTTACTCGCACTAATATTATCTTACAATATTCTATAGAGATATTTGAAATGCTTACTATGCGATATCATTGCCTATTCAATATCACTTCTATAGGTAACGATTTTAATAATTTCATTTAGTTATTAAATAAATTATTCAGATAATTCACAAACGTACATTATTTATATGAATGGCTAAATAAAGGAAATAATTTATATTTGTGAATAACAAATCTTTTCTTTCATTAATGACTAAATGTTTATACAAGACAAAATATTCTTACAGTCGACAACGCAAATGGCTTCTAAGATATATCCTAATATTATGTAATATAGTAGATCCAGATTATAAGCTAATATATTTAGAAAGTACATTAGGAATCAACGAAAGAAAAACATATTGGGATGGAGAAAGTATATGAAAGAAAATAATGAAAAAGCTTTAGATGAATTTAATACAAATATAACTATAATAAGTTTTAGAGATATAATGAGTAAATTAATATTAGGAACAGAATTATATAGTAAAAATAATATACATAAACCAAAAATAGCCCTTAAAATTTTAAACCAATTGAAAATATGTGACTTTAGATTTTATGATCAATATGCTAATACATTTTATGATTATTGGAGTCAAATAGAAAAACCTTATGATAAATATCTTTTATGTAAATTTTTTAATAAATTACTAGAAAAATTAAGAGAAAAACGTAGTGAAAAAATGATAAAATGGTTAGAAGAAAATAATAATTATACTATAACTTTGCTACCTTTAATAGAATTTGTTTAAAAAAAAATTAAAGAATATTATAATGAAAAGAAATTTATAAAACAAACTAAAAAGGAATTTGCAAGAATGTGCATAGAATTTAGAGATTACCTACATATAGGTATAATAATAGAAAAAGTCATAAAAAAAAGTACAAAAGACTGATAAAAAGAATAGTATAAAATATTGTAAAAAGAAGTATAGAAAGTATAATCCATTTAAGAAAAAGTTAAAAAAAATATTTAAAAAAGAAAAAAATAATATTTAAGAAAAGTTGTAAATATTTTTTATGTGAAAAAGAAGGACATATAAAATCCAATTGTCCACAAGTTAAAAAATTTAAGGCACACATTTTTGATGATTTACCAAATTATTTAGAAGAAAAAGTTTATAACATAGATTATTTAAGTAGTGATAATGAGGTATATATAAAAAATAGTAGCAATAATAAAAATAAATATGTTAGAATTTAAGATATATGTTTTACAAAACATTGTACAAAATATAAGAAAATGATAACTAGAGGATATAGAGATAGTAATGATATTAATTATTTGATTTGTTATCATTGTAATAAAAAATACAAGCAATTAGAAACAACAAAAACTAAAAACAAAAAGGACAACTAGATATAAATAGAGCAAAGAAGTGATCTAATAAAAATAGATGTAGATGTACAATATAAAAATAAAATATAAAAATAAAAACTATGATAGATACGAGAGCAAATAAGTATATAATATATAAAAGTTTAGCTCCATAAAAAAGATATGACTGGATTAAGGTAACATGTAAAAATAAGATAATTTAATAGAAAATAATTAGAAATTTGCCGATATACATTAATAATGAAAAACATATTTTATCTCAAACTTTTATAAGAAAGACAATTTGTAAATATAAATTTATTACATGACTAAATTTTATTGTAAGAAATAATGGAGGAATAACATTAACCTAGATGGAGTTTTTTTCTTTTTAAGAAAGCCATGTTTGTACAGCTTAAATTTGAAACCAATACAGTACCATATGAAAAACAAATTAAAGATATAAATAATAATATAAAATTAGAATATTTTGATAATTTTCTAGAAGAAAATAAAGATGAAGAAGAAATAATACAATTACACAAAATAGATATAGAAAATATACATAAAATATAGTAAATATAGAAAAAATAAGTAAATTGTATAGAATGTTATTTATGACCTATAATAATAAAACAAAAAGTAAAAAATTTAGAAAGAAAAAAGGAATGATAGAAGAATACCCTAGAGTAAGTACAAAAGAAAAATATAAGATAGAAATAATAAACCCAGATTTAACAATAAATGCAAATGATTTAGCATATAATTTAAATAATAAAAAAGAAATTTAAATGCATATAAAAGAATTAATAAAATTAGGAGTAATTAGAAAGTACAAGAAGGCAGAGAAACTCGATATTCATAGTAAGAAATCATAATGAAATAAAAAAAAGGGGAAGCAAAATGGTAATAAATTATGAAAGGTTAAATGATAATACTTATGATAATGAATATAAAATACCATATAAAGATGAATTATTAAATAGTATACAAAATGCTAATTGGTTTAATAAGCTAAACTATAAAGGTAGTTGTTGGTATATTAGATTAACATAAGAATCTATAGAATAGATTGCATTTACATATAGTGAAGGATATTTTAAGTGGTTAGTTATGCCTTTCAGCTTAAAAAATGCTCCAAATATTTTTTAAGCACCTATGGATAAAATATTAAAGTCTTACTTAGAATTTTATCTAGTTTATGTAGATGATATTCTAATATTTCGTAAAAATAAATTTAGTCATATAAACCATGTAATAAAAATACTAGAAGTTTAGAAAAAGAAAAAAAAAAGGTATTATTTAGAAAAAAAGCTAAAACTATTCAAGCATGAAATAGAATTTTTGAGAATAAAAATTAAACAAGGAAAAATAGAATTATAAAAGTATATTATTACAAAAATATTGAATTTTTTAGATAAAATAAAATAAACAAAAGAATTACAAAAATTTTTAGGATTACTAAATTATGGTAGAAAATTCATTCTAAACTTAAGTATATTAGTAGGACCTTTTCATAATAAATTAAAAAAGAATAGAAAAAGATATTTTAATAGTAAAGATATAAAATTAGTTCAAAAAATTAAATCTGTAGTACAAAAATTAGAACTTTTAAGTTTACCAATAGATAGTTACAATAAAATTGTACAAATAGATGCAAATAGTATAGTACGAGTAGGTGTATTATTATAAAAGTGTAATAAAAATAATCCACAACTAGAAGAAGAAATAACATTATATGCTACTAAAAATTTTACAAATTTCCAAATTATAAAATCTAGTATAGATTTAGAATATTAAGAATTATTAATTCTTTAAATTCACTTCATTTATACATACAATCAAAAGAATTTACAATCAGAGCATACTATAATAATATAATTCAATTCATTAATAAAGTAAATAATAAAAACTTTATAAAGAAAAATTCTTTTAATAATAAAAGATAGATAGAATTTTTAGATATTATACAAAGCAAAGGTTATAAAACTAAATTTGAACATATTAATGGGAGTGAAAATAAAATAGCTAAAATTTTATCGAGATTAATTCTTTCTTAATTGTTATTGCAGGAAATTGCTAGTATTAGCAAAGACTTGGCAATACAAAATCAAATTAAAATCGAAGCTTTTACTTTTAATTTTTGTCTTGAAACTGTGATTCAGCCACTAAATACATTAAAAGCTAAATTTAATAAAGCTCAACAGTGTATTTTAAATAATATTTGGTATTTTAGAAACGACAAGAAAGGGGTTTGTAGATAGTAGTTTAAATGCATTAAGCTAACAGTTCTCTTAAAACAAATGCTTTCAATGTTATGTTGTTTTTAAAGGTAGAAAAACAGTAATATTTTTAGCATGAGAACAAGTAATTCCTTCAATTGAAAACTTCCTATCACCAATTTTTAGAAGTTTTTGTAGTTTTAAGGAAGTAAAAGAAAGTCTTACGTTTTGCTTAGACAATAAAGCAAGAGATGCTATTATGATCTATCATAATAATCATCCTTATAATAGAAAAAAAGTTTTAACATTTTTCAATAATTTTAAAAGTATTAATCAGTCTAGGCATAGAGCATTGCATAATTTAGAAAAAACTTATAAAAAATTCCTTTATTAGAAAAAGAAATTAATTCTTTAAAAAATAAGAAAACATTACATGAAGCCACTAGTAGTAAAGCTACATCTATAGAAAAAGCATAATCATATAATGATACAAAAATATTAAGCATAATTAATATTACTCTTATGCAGGGTTAAGTAAAGGAAATTAAAAATGTAGTGGAAAAGCTACGTGATGATAGCTCAAATTTTTAGTTTAATAAAAAACAAAACTATAAAAAGATTTTTAAGATTACAAAAAACTTTAAGTTTAGCTCAAAATCTACCGATAGGAATATCCGTGCGGCATAATCAAAAGTTAACTAATAATAAAGTGTATTTTAAATTTATGACTATACAGGTTAACTCGAGTAAAAGTTCTTAGAATTGGATTTAATTACATCCGTAAGTCTAAAAAATTTTACAATACCATAATTATTTGACTATAGAGTAATTAATTCAATATCTAGAATTATTAGAGATAGTATTGAATAGATACTAGAAAAGCTCCAACAAGTTTATTCAATGTCACTCTAGTTCTTACAGATATTGCCTAACTATTGATTCTATGCCATGTTCCTGGAATGGAAAGTTACAATTTTTACCAACTTATCATTACATTATATTAATACAATTCAACACTCCAATGGATTTTTACACTTGAGAGTCAAAGACAAATAATTATAAGTTTAATTTCATAGATCTACAGATATATCGAGCTCACTATAATGGTAGATTAATGGCCCAGACATCTCATATGTCCATATTTTTAAAAAGTATGAAACTATATTTCAAATACCCTATTCAATGAATTTCTCTAATACCAGAAAAGACAAATATTTAAATGAGATCCAAGAATAGAAAGAAGTTAGAGAAACACCAACTGACAATGATTCTGATATCATAGACGATATAGCATATCAAAATCTTGAGATGTAAGGAAAAGAAGCTTGCAGAAGAATATTGCCAGCTCAAAATTTAGGAATATTGAAGCAATCTTGTGTATATATTTTATTGTACTCTCTTTTAGTTCAAAAATAAACACATGTAAAGGAAGAAATAAGAAAATAAAAGTTATGAGAATGCCCAAGTTTTCTATAAATAACATGTAACTTTAGTTGTAAAGGTATGCTTAAACATAAAAACGCTTACAAGTACTCTCAATCTAATAACTTGTAAAAAATTCTCTCTTTTCTTTGTGAAGAAGCAATAAAAAGTAAGAAATTTTTTTAAAATATTTTTTTAATGGTTTATTTTAAATTAGTGGCATAAGAGGTTAATAACAGGATTTAATCACAAAATTTATTATCCAAAAAGATAATAAAAGAACAAGATATTAATAAGTCTTCTATATAAAATTTTAATTTTTGAAAGTAAGAGCTAAGTAGAGATCTTATATGCTTTTAAGTCCATTGACCTATTTTAGCCATTAAGTTAATAAGTCATTTAAAACATGTTAGGCATGGTACTAAATTTTTAAAGATTTCAAAATGTCATTTCAAAAATTAAATTTTAAGAACGAAATTTGATCGAGTGTGGTTGAAAAGAATTCTTTTCAGTTAGGCTTTGCCACGGCTAGAATTTCTTCATACCATAAATTTATACTAACCCTTCTCTTAAATATCACAGAATAAAGGCAAAAAAATGCATGGAAGGCTCTGCCTTCTCTTTTCTTTCTCTTCTTTATTTATGGTGATACTATAAGCCAGTTACAACATCTGTAATTAAAAAAAAAAAAAAACAAAGAGAGAGAGAGAGAGAGACTATTTACACGCCACGTACAACATGCAGCAGTGAGGGCAATATTTAGGGTTAAGACCAGTGAATGCTTCAGAACGGCACCCTTTAATCATTGAATCAGCCGCGCCTAACGTTATCAATCTAATTCAGAGCAAGCTTTCCAGTAGAGGTGAAGTTGACTGCATGATTTCGGAGAGAGAGAAACTTATGAAAACAGATAGCCAAGAAGTGATTAACTATGTTTCGAGATCCTGTAATATGGCTATTCATCACTCGGCTAAATCGGCTTTAATTTACGAAGAAGCCTTGGAAGAAAGAGGGTCCTGGAGAAATTGAGCCTTTCTTGTTACTTGCTTAGATCTGTTTTAATTTATTTTTGCTATCAAACGAAAAAAAAAAAATCAACTCAAATTATAAACAATTTAACGAAGTTCAAATAGTTGCAAATAATGTTAGCAGGGTTTTCGTAAAAGAAAAATAAAAAGTATGTCATCAGAAAGAATATCACTAAACTTCAGGAACACAGATGTTAATATGTCATTTTTAAAAGAAAATGTTACGGTATGTTCATATTAGAAAGCCCAATTACGAAAGTCTAGCCCATTTAAAAGCCCAATTACGAAAGTCTAGCTATTTAAATGCCCAAAATCAGTATTTGATTCCAAGTCGGGTAAAACGCGACCCGTTCGTAACCCTAAGAAATTCATTTGCTGCTCTCTTTAAAAGCCCTAGTTCGCTTCACTGTCTATGCAGTGACACTCTCTGTGGCATCTCCGGAGGACGCTCGCACTCGTAGGTTAGCTCTCTCTCTCTCTCTCTCTCTCTCTCTCTCTCACTAAACCGAATCTTCCTAAAATCAGTTATTGATTTTCATTTCTTTGAAATAAATGTTTTCTTTTGGATCAGTTTGTTTCTTTTTCCAATTGGTTATGATTTCATTTCATATCATTGATGAGTTTTGTTTCTTGTGGTGTTTTTGTGTGCAGATCTGAAATCTGAGCGAAACGTTTCTCCGTTAAGCCATGGCTCTGGTGAGACTCTTTCTGCCTCGGTGAATTAGGCAGTTTTACTTTTAGTTTATTCATTTTTTTATTTCATTTATGAATTCTAAAATTTTTCTGTAGGTCGAGGCTTTTTTAGTATTGAATTATAGCAAGTTTATCTGCTAATAAACTTTCTATGAACATAAATTGTGGTTTTGATTGCATTGCCTTTCGAACTTGAAGCATAGTGATAGACATAATTTTTTTCTTTCTTTTTTATTTGATAATTGTGGATTTTTAAGTAATTATGCGGAGACTCAGTGAATTAGTCAACACCTTCGATGGAATCAATCGTTTATAAATTGTTTAATTCCATTTTGGGCCTTTTTTTGTTAAAATAATCAATTTGTGAATTCGTTGTTCTGGTTTATATGAAAGTAAATCTTATTTACAGTAGATTCTCATTAGTATGTATTATTAATTTCAATTCTGTAGTTTCTCAACTTATATATTACAATCTTGTTGTTTGAGCCGCTCTGCAGATACTGCATGCTGGGAAGGGAAACAAAAATGCATACAAGACACTCATTGCTGCCGAGTACAGTGGCGTGCAAGTCAAGATGATTGAGAATTTTGAGATGGGTGTCACTAATAAATCCCCTGAATTTCTAAAGATGAATCCCATTGGGAAGGTAAAGCATCTGTGAGATTATAGTTGCTTTCCACAATTTTATTTTTGAACAAACTTTTGAGTTTGAAATAATATTTGAGGAATATTGTCTTATTTTAGGTTCCTGTGTTGGAGACACCCGAGGGTTGTGTATTTGAGAGCAATGCTATTGCCCGTTACGGTAAGATTGCTCACTCTCTCATCCCTACCAGGTGTGAATGTGAGGTGGCCAGTTGATGGCCATATTTAAAGTCTTGTGTGGAGATTTAAAAATGTGTTGGGTTGGTCATATTCACACCAGAATGACCCTTGCATGGTAGAACAATTAATAAACATAGAATAAAAAATAAAAAAAATTAAAATTAATGACATGGCCCAGTGCAATGTTGTACAAGCTAGCACTGGCAGACCCTGTTGAGAAGTGGATTAATTATGTAAGATCATTATTGATTTAGCACTGTTTTATAATCTCAACTCTGTTTTGTTATTGCAGTTACCCGCTTGGAAGCTGACAATCCACTCTATGGTTCTTCTTTGATTGATTATGTAAGATTCATTATTGTTTCTCCCCCTTAGTTTAATTTCAATTATATTTTCTTAAGTTTGTTTGGCTTGCATTATGATATGCTTGTGGTTTTGTTTTTGTTGGTCCATTAGGCTCATGTGGAGCAGTGGATTGATTTTGCTTCCATGGAGGTTGATGCTAATATCTCGAAGTGGTTTTACCCAAGGCTTGGATATGGTGTATTCCTTCCTCCAGTGAGTAATTCTACATCTTTTTAAATAATGGTATTTTGTTTTATTTTTTTGGTAAATTATTCTTCTTGGAGTGTTGAATCTATTGTTTGATGTTATGCATTTACTTTGTTTGGAGTTTTGATTGATTCTGTTTCTTTTCCATTTTTTTTCTTTGGAATGGATTTTTTTTGTCTTTGGTTGCACATATTTAGTACCTAGGATTAACTATTAGGTTCTCAATGTTTGGCATTTGTTATTGTATCTTCCACATGCAGGTAAATATATGCAATGAATGATGGTTTCAAATAATAAACTTGGTAGACTTGGTTTTAGTTTGATTCCCATTTGCTTTTGGGTAGGTTCGTTTTAGTTTAGTTTTTGTTTGATTTTGGGTGTTTGGGGTATGTGGTAAGCTGAGAAAGAAAAAGTGAAAAAATCAAGTATTTATTTATGTTGCACTTGTTCCAGTAATTTGACCACACTCTTATTTATGTTTTGCATTAAGGCTGAGGAAGCTGCAATTTCTCGTCTGAAGAGAGCTTTGGGTGCTTTGAACATCCATTTGGCTTCAAACACGTACTTGGTTGGGCACTCTGTCACCCTGGCTGACATCATTATCACATGCAATTTATATATGGGATTTAAGCATATCATGACTAAGACTTTCACATCTGAGTTCCCCCATGTTGAGAGATACTTTTGGACCATGGTTAACCAACCAAATTTTAAGAAGATTTTGGGCGATGTAAAGCAAGCTGAATCAGTCCCAGCTCTTCAGTCTGTGAAGAAGCCTGCCCAACCCAAGGAATCAGCTAAACCAAAGCCCACAGATGAACCAAAGAAAGAAGCACCAAAGCCCAAAGCAGAAGCTGCTGAAGAAGAGGAAGCACCCAAACCCAAAGCAAAGAATCCTCTTGATTTGCTGCCCCCAAGTAAGATGATTCTCGATGAGTGGAAGAGGCTTTACTCAAACACCAAGACCAACTTCCGTGAAGTTGCAATTAAAGGTATCATTTTAACCCTTAAGATTTAATGTACTTAAAAATATAATTTCAGAGATTTACACCAAACTATTGTTATTTGTGACATGAACTTAATTTCTGTGCTGTAGGATTCTGGGACATGTATGATCCCGAGGGTTACTCGCTGTGGTTCTGTGATTACAAATACAATGACGAGAACACTGTCTCGTTTGTCACTCTTAATAAGGTCAGTGGGTTCCTTCAGAGGATGGACCTTGCTCGCAAGTATGCATTTGGAAAGATGCTAATCATTGGCTCTGACCCTCCATTTGAAGTCAAGGGGTTGTGGCTCTTCCGTGGGCTAGAAATTCCTCAATTTGTCCTTGATGAGTGCTATGACATGGAATTGTATGAGTGGAAGAAGGTTGACATCTCAGACGAAGGGCAGAAGGAGCGAGTGAATCAGATGATTGAAGATTTTGAGCCTTTTGAGGGTAAGCCTCTTTTGGATGCCAAGTGCTTCAAGTGATCAACTTAAATTGTTTCCAGCCGCAGCTTATAGCAGTGGTTGCCATGGTTATGTTTTGTTTCTGTTAGAGTTTGTGTTTTTTTTATTATCCGGACAGACAGAAGTCTAGTATTTGTTCTGCAGTGATTGATAGTTTTAACTTCCAGTCCGTCAGCATTTTTGAGTTTGATTTGGAGCATCTTTCAAATGCAAAACTTCCAAGTTTCTCAGAGAAGATGCAGATTTCATCGTGAAATGTAGGAATTTTACAATTCGGGGATAAAGATGCAATCTGCATATTAAACTAACCTTATTTATCATTAATTAAAATTAGACCAAATATATGAATTAACATGTGATCTTACATAATCTATCATTTGCCTTTATATTTAAAATACAATGCTTTGTATTAATGCAACACTCTGCACGTCTTATACCAATCTTTTGTATGAGATGGTTTTATACCAAACATTGTAATTATTTTTTTTTTTATAAATTACAAGGGCTTATTTAATTAAAATATTAATAAATAAATTTGTTGGGCATTTCAAAAGAGTAGAATGAAAAACAAATTGGGGGATTGAATTTTAAAATAATATTTAATATATTTCAAGATATTACCACTTAACTTTATAAGGCTTGAACTCGAATAATAGTATTTTTGTTATTTACTATTATTTAAACAAAATTTTATGATATTTTTAAAGAAGGTAATTAAGTTGTTGAATAATTTGGAGCTGGCTTGTTTATCTACTTACAAGGTTAAACTAATTTCTTTAATCTATCACATTTATTTCCTTTTGGATTTGATGTATTTTTCTTATCATTATTGGGCATTTAGCAACCTAAATGTTTATAACAAAAATGATATTATATCAAACTAATAATAAATTAATTACATTAATTATTTAAAGAAAAAATTGTATTATAAATAAATACTTGATTAATGTCACTTATAAAAATTCTCTTTTAGATAAGATTTGAGTAATATGTTTTTCACTAAATAATTTAAAATCAATAAATGATTACAATTTTGAGTGCTTCTCATTAAATAATAACAAAAAAAACACCTTAGGGATGTATGAAAGAAAGTATAAAATGAAAGAAAAGATTTGCGTATTTTTTACTAAAAAATGAGTGGCTGCAAATGATAATGACAAAAAGAAGATAATTGAGAGATAAAAATAATAATAATTTTAAATTTATAAATAATTTGTCGTAAAAAATGTATAAATAAATAAGACAAAAGAAGCACACTAAAACTAATAATAAATAAAAAAATTAAATTATTTATTTTCATTGATAAACAAATAATTATCTAAAATAGATATTAATAAAGATTGATAACTCATAATTATATAATTGGCACATAATTATTGTATGCCATCTAATTCCTAAACATCCAGGTACTCGTAAATGTAAGTTTCCTCCAATACCTCAAACAAATTAAATATCATCTTTAATTTATAAGTTTATTAAAATAAAATATGATAAATTAGATTATTAAATTAATTTTATAATTTTTTTTTAGGTTTAAATTAAGATGAGAATAATGTTATATCATCTTACTCCATCATAATCATTTTATTGTCTTATGAGACAATATTAACATAAGTTAGACATAAGTGATAACATAACCTATCATGCATCATTTTTATTTTGTTTGTCCATTGTTATTAGAATATAAAATTTATGATCATTTAAAATGGTTAAAAATTATATGTTAATTATTTTAGAATGGTTCAAAATATAAACTTATCTTATTGTCAACCCAATAATAATATTTAGCACTACTACGAGTCATTAAAAATGACAAAAGGGCGTGTGTAACTTGTAATGGGTCTGAATTTGTTCAGCTAATGAACTTGTGTACACGCGCGCGCGCGCGCACATACACACACACACACACATATATATATATATATATATATATAATTTTGTTCATTTGAGTAATTTATATATTAAATAATTTTAATTTTTTAGTTTAAATTTATAACATTAATTTTTAAATTATTTTTTTAAAATTTTGGGTATGTTTTAAGTCTAACAAGGTTCTAATGGGCAAAGTTTTATGGGCCAAATTGAACTTTTTTAAAAAAAAATTAGTTCAGTTCTGCCTTGGAACAATACATGTCCCACACAGCTCACAAGTTCACGTGAGTTTCATTTTTGTGGGCCGGCCCATATGCCATTTCTTGGAGTCACAGTACTGTTCTCTTCCCTCGCATTGAAATCTGTTTAGCAAGTTACTGGTTTGTTTGCAATTAAATGGATTTTTGAATCATTTAAATTTAGAGAATTAACGGGTATGGTAGACTGCAGGTCATCTGCCGCTCATGTGCATACATGTATCTCTACATAAATACATGACTCACCCGGATTACCAAATAAAACAAAGACTATTCAAATTTATTGTTTTGATCAGATGGAGGGGTGCAAGAAGTCTGGAGTTTGATCATCAGATTTTGTCTTGGCTCATCCTTCTGTATTTTTAATTTTTGAAAACTAAACGATTGTCTTCGATCTCAAGGATTCTACATTCTATTCTTCTAAAAACAAAGATAAGGAAAATACCCTTGCCTGGCTAACAATTTTCCTATTTCCACAAACATACAACTGTTTCCCAGAGACCGAGCTTGAGAAAGAATGGTACAAAGGATTTGCAAAGAAGTTGTTTGGTTTAAGAGGAGAAGGATTTTCCCGAGAAACAGAAACTGAAGAGAAGAATTTACTAACTTAAATTTTCAACTGTAAATACACTGTATAAGAGCTCTGCTATTTGTACAACCTGAAAAGAACTAACTAGAAACAAATTGTTAGTCACATTAGTCCAATATGATCCTTCGCTGAATCCTTTTCCACTAAAATCTTGTAAAAATGTGTGTTTCATTGTAGTAACATTAGTCCAATATGAATAGTTTCCTTGATGGTAAGATAGATACGAGTGCGCTGTGAATATTGAGGACCTCATTAAACTAAGTGATGTGATGGCGGAGCATTCACTTGGTCCCAACGGAGGTGAGCCAGCATGTTGTTTTTCCTTGAGTTATCAACAAAATTTATGAAAATTTTCAAGTATGTAAAGCGCCATTTTCCTTCTTCATTCTAGTGCTAAAAATGAGCTCGTGAGACTCGCGGAGAAGCTATATTTAGTGATTTTGATATTTTGCAGACCATTATCTTCTGTTTGATTTTCCCGGCCAGGTGGAATTATTTTTTTCTTCATTCCATTGCAAAGAATCTTGTCATGAGACTCATGAAGAAGTTGAATCTTAGGCTACGGTTACATATTTCCTCTCCGTATGACACTAAACAATTGAGGCGAATTCAGCTTTGTTGTTTTGATTTCATAATTCTCAGGTGAATTCTGTGTTGTCATTGAGTTTCTAGTATGTATGGAAGAGAACCATAATTGCCCACGACATAATGTTTATTGACTGACAATGCCCTACTCAGCTTTAGGAAATTTCTTTATTTGGTACTCCTTTAATTGCATTCAGAAGCATGTATTATGTAATATTTGTTGTTAAAATATTGTTCATAACAAACAGTTGATAATTCTTCTTGCAGAAAGCTTACAAAGGAGCTGTGTGATGTAATAGAAGACCATAGTCTGGTCAAATTTACAACCTTAGCTATTCAGGGGTCTTTGGTTTCTCCTTGCTTCTGGAGTTTGTTTAAATTGATTGCGAACCTGTTCTTACTCGACTGCTTCTCTTCAGGATAAGGAGAGTGTTGGGAATCTCGTGAGGCTGATAGACAAGAGCAATGATTTCATCTTTGCCGGTATAGAAGCCAACACTGCTAAGTTCAGCAAGATTGCCACTTGTGATGTTAATTGGGATTATTACAGATATCCTTCTTTTATCTCATATTGAATTTTCTGGTTTATCGTATGCATCTGCTGCATCTTCTAAGTTTGTGCCTTTGAGAAAAAGATTTGCTGTCAGGTAGGTAAGCTTCATTCATGCCTTTTTCTAGCTGTACCAAAATAATGAAAACAACTTCCGATCAGATCTTGCATTTGCAGTTTTCCCATGTAATTAATAACGAGTTGGGTGGGTGAACGATGAGTTCTTGAAGTTTTGCTTCACAATGCAATCTGCAGATGCTGCAGTGCAGGAGAAGTACATTAAGGATGACAACAACCCTGCAAGTTTCAAATAAATGAACATGTACACTATTTTGTACCGGATTAGATTTTTTTCTTTTCTTTGTTTTTTTTTTTTATTTTTATTTTTAACAAAATATTGAATTAATAATTAATAATTTAAATTATATTTTTAATTTTTTATATATTATTTTAATATTTTAAAATAAGTTTTCTTTTTCTAATTTTTGCAAGTTTTTAATTTGTGCATTTTAATATAATTTTATTTTTTTAATGCCATGTCATATAAAATAAAGGTTATTTATACAATAGGTAATTAAAATAATTAATATTTAATTTTTAAATAAAAAATATTCCAAATAAATGGTTCAAAGTACAAACAACAAATATGTTCTTTGTTTGAACTGTAGCAAAATAAAGACAATTAAGCGACGTCGTATTATTGAGATGAGTGACGGAGCAACAAATGTTCTGTGGTGGTGGTTTGAATTTTAATTTTACTTTTTCAAAAACGACTGCTTTCTTCGATCTCTCCACAGAAGCAAAACAAAAACAGAGACGAAAAAGCAAACGTCATGAATGAAATCTGGAGTCATCGATCTTTTCGTTTTCTTGTATTAATCTCCACAATTTCTCTACATTTCATCCCAGGTTCGTCTCGAGTTCTAATTTAATTGAAATTTTTGAATTTTTTACGTTTAATTTGCGTTAATTTTCTCTTAATTTGTTAAATTGTTCTGTTGAAATCATGCAAATCTGATTTTGTTTTTAATTTTACCGATTTATATAATTAATTGGCGGAATCTGGGGGACTTGTGTTGGTTAGTTAATTTCTTTTGTTGAAAAAATAAGAGGAAAAGAGACAGCGGTGCGAAAATTTAAGTCCGTGTTTATTTAGGTTTTAAAATTTGATTGAACTTTTTCATGAACTAGAAATGTTGCTTATTTTCAAGTACAAATTCTGCATAAAAAACTAAATAAAATTTATAATTTTTCTTGATCTAATGTGTTCTGTATGATATTCTACATAAAATGTAGCTATGAATTTCAAAAGATTGCTGTAACAATGCTTGTGATACATTTTTGTTTTTCAAATTTTTTGCTTGCTTCTAGTTGTATTTAAAAATATGAATGCAATGGGTTGGGGGAGAAAGAAGGGGAAGGCTGTAAAGTGAGATCCTCTATTAGTTTTCTTTAGACACGGACAGGAAGGGATTTAGAAAAATTTCCGGTAAACATGAATTTTCAATTAGTCTAGCACATAGTTCTTAAAGATGCGCCTCAAGCATGACTCAGGTACAAGGCGCACCAGGCTAGGCTCAAGCCTTTGTGCCTCAAGACTCAAAAGGAGGGCGACTTATGCCAAGCACGTGCCTAGGCAGCAAGGCGCGCACCTTAACCCCAGGT
Organism: Swietenia macrophylla; assembly: GCA_032401905.1. Classification (NCBI taxonomy): domain Eukaryota; kingdom Viridiplantae; phylum Streptophyta; class Magnoliopsida; order Sapindales; family Meliaceae; genus Swietenia; species Swietenia macrophylla. The sequence continues at coordinate 6,737,116 of CP135563.1, read as the reverse complement.
GTAAAGAGCAAAAAGGCACACCTAAGTGATGTCTATCTATTTAGTGTGTATTTTTTCATTTTTTAATGAACTACTAATAGGATGACAAATATACTAATTTTTTTAAAAAAAAAAGGATAAAAGATAAAAATAATTCTGTGTCAAGTGCTAAGGCAAAGGAAAAGGTAAAGGGAAAAGCAAAAGTAACATCTTTTAATTTAAGGGTTAATACTCCTCTAATACTTAGAGATGAAGAAGAGTGTGATTTTGAGGAAAAGGAGTATAAAGAGGAAGAAGAAGAAAAAGAAGAAGAAGAAGAAGAAGAAGAAGGAGAAGGCAGCATTAGAAGTGACGAAGAGGAGTGTATTGATGAGAAAGAAGATGATGTTACTTTAGATGATGAGTAGTTGCTTTATAGCTATTAAATGGAATATATTTATGTAGTTAAAACTTAGAATATAATCATGCATTATGATTTTTAAGGCTTTTCATGGTTTTTAAAATTTTTTCTATTAGAATGTTGAATATTTTATGTTATTAATGAATAGCTGTCTTAGTGTATGTTATTGATATGAGCAAGGGTCTTATATATAATTAATTGTCTTATTTGATTTAGTTTGAGTCTCATCTCAATCATGAACATGCCTGCGCCTTGCACTTTGCGCCTAGGCTCCAGGACCCCTTGGCACCTTGATGCGCCTTGCGCCTTTAATAACTATGGTCTAGCAATAATTCTTTGATATGTTTCCTGAAGAAAATATTACGGCCTATGTGCATACATATTTTTCAATGTTAGTTTGGTTGTTGTATGATGATCTTGGAGCATTTAATTCCTAACTTGGTTGCTTTAGGAGAAGATTCATGATGAATTTACTCTAAGAAGAATTATAATCTTCATGTCCAAATCTAATTGTGGATTTACAAGCAGAATAAGTAATGCCATGAAATATGTTTCAATTAGTTTTTTGAATCTGGAAACCTTATGATAAATGTACTATTTGCAATATAATCAAGTTACCAGGATTTAAGCAGTGATTAATAGCTGAATGATGTTTAGGCAATGGCCTTGGCTCTGGTACTGCTTTTAGTTTTACTTGAACTTAGTTGTGGGTTGATATGATTGGAGCACTGTTTTATTTGCTGTTCATAGACTGTATGTAGGCTTGATCCCTGCCTTCAAATTACTAATCCCAGCATGAGCATTATTTCTTTGCTGAACTGGAGTCTTAGTTAAATTTATGTTATGATTGTTCACTTATATTTCCATCTTTTCTCCTTTTTTTTCAGCCTTTTCTGATGACTCAGCTAGTTCAAAGGGAAAAAAGTCTGACGCTCATCCTAGCTCCAAAAGCAATTCTGGGGCCAAGGTAGTTATCATATTACTTGCAGTTGTGACAGTGGGGTTGTTTTCTTGTTTCCTTTTCAAGTTATGGCAAAAGAAGAAAAGAGAAGAGCAGTACGCCCGTCTTTTGAAGTTGTTTGAAGAGGATAATGAACTTGAGGTTGAACTTGGTCTCAGAGACTGAGATATTTCATTTGCACAAACTGAGTTCCTTGTAGTTGAGGTATGTCTGTCCACTCCTTATGTTGAGTTCTCAGTTCCTAAGATTTTGCTGCTTTCCTTGGCATTTGTCCTTGTCCTTTTACACAAAAAGTACTTGGCATGTAAAATGCTGGGCTCTCTATCATCATTTAATAAGTTTTATTTGCTTCAATTATTTTTACAGGCTTAAGTGCTTGTTCCTTATTTAGAAATCCAACTTCTCATGGTGATTGGGCATGGAGATATCTTGTGGTGAGGTTAGATATCATTCAATCATAAATTCCAGTAACCATAAGGATAAGGTTCAAAATGATAATTTTCCTAAATTACTTTGCCTTAGGACAACATTTTGTACGAGATATTTAGGCTTTTCTATTCATAGATTGTAGACATACTTTTTGATATTCGTTCACTGTGTAAAGGAATCTAATATTTCAATGCATTTGAAGAAGCGTAAAAGTGACAGTTCTCTCAGTGTGCCTATTTTGTCATTTGCTTTCGTGAACAGGAAAAAAAACTCTCATTAAAATGCTTTTGAGGTTTGGTAACCCAAACTTGCTTTGCCAACCGATTTGGTTGGCAGCTTTCAATGGTTGGAGCATGACTTAAATTTATGGGTTGGTTGAGTTTTATAGGTAGAAGGAATATTTTAATCAATTACTGCTTGTCAAGTTTATTTGGAGAAAAAGTAATGTATTTTTCATGACACCTCAACCCAACTTCTGGCATATGTTCAAACATTTTTCATTCTAAATCACAGGTCTCCATT
>CP135563.1:6701069-6729825 GCA_032401905.1 Swietenia macrophylla | reverse complement strand
TGGCTCATTAAGATGTTCGTAACCAGGTTTATCTTTCAGTTTCTCTTCCTAAAGAACAAAAAGATTGCAGAATCAGCAAGAGAACCAAGACACAACAAAGCAAGCTAGCATTGAATAAATTAGCTCATCAGAGTTCTTAAAAACAAAAGTTTCCCATTTTTAAACATTAAATCAGTACATAAAATAAGTAATAACAGAGTTTATTTCCACCACATATACCTAAACAATGAACAAAATGAACAAAATGAAACAAAAATACTCAATATAGGTATCTATTCCTAGCCATATTGGTGGAAAAGCACTATAATTCTACCAGCCACCAAGGAAAAAGGGCAAGTTTACACGAAAGGCATAGGAGAAACACAAGCAATATGGAAGTCAATAAATGCAAATTTTAAGCCACAATAATATCTCAACTACTGCATCAACATTTCTCTGAGAAAACTCAAGTCCAAATGAGACAAGTCAAATTTCTCAGGTTTTGCTATGTTAGGACACGTCCACCCATGTCAAACTGAAATACAAGTCTCTTAGGAAAAAAAGGGGGATGAGGATACGTATAATCCATCAGACCCAGACTATCACAGTGATAATAGCTGGACAGGTTCGATGAAATGCAAGATGGTGTAAACGATCTACAACAGTAAGAATGAAAACAAATATTTCCAAAGTTTAGGGATGAACCAGGTACTGACCATGACAGATTTGAAAGACACCTGGATGACAAAGTGGGAATACAATGTTGCTAGAGAAAAGCTTGTCAAAATCAATACCAAACCATGTTTCAAAAAATAATAAACAAAAGGGTGAAACCATCATGGTAATGACTCAGAACTAAACATTGACAAATTTAAACAACACTCGTCAACCAGACCAGCAACCCTATAGTCAAAAATTAAAACGATCACAGCTAACCAATCTGCTAAAAATAGCATTACTCAATTATAATCATAGACAAGGAAATTTGTAATTATATATTTTCATCAAACATTCTCTCACCACAAATGTAATTTAAGTACATAAATAAATAGAAATATATAGTTGATGATAATGGCAAAGATAAAGGTTATCCATATTGCTTAACAAAACATAAGCACTTCCATTCAATCTTTTTTTCAGAAACTCCTCGCCTGAGTAGGCTGGTATCTTTATCTTGAAGTTTTTATCCACAATTTGTCAGAATCCAGAGACAAAAGTTCCATACTGTCTGATCTTTACAAGAAAGCTCACTTAAAATTAGTACATAGCAGTAAGTGAATATCAAAAATCCCAGATCAAATATTTCACCAAACTTGTTTCAACTCCTTCTTACCAGCATGCTCACAAAAATAATGTAGCTTACCTTTAATCTAAAAACCATAAATAGAGTTCAAAATGATGAACAATATATTACTTCTCCTAGAGAACTGGAATTTCATGCCCAGTCCATTTTTCTTTACATAAATCAATAAGCAAAACATGAACAAAATCCATTGAGTAGCATGGAACTACTCCGCTCATAATTTAGACAAATCTGGTGTCACGCCATGAGCAATATTATTTCTGAACTGCACATGAAAGTACCCGTTAAAATCTATCTTCTTGTTAATTAAAATCAAAATAACGTGAGTGCTAATCAAAGAACTCAACATTGTTATTGACGCGTCCACAATTAAAAAAACATAGCAGCAATCGTTGAATATACATGTCTGCACCTTAGCAATGTTGAAGTAACAAGGAACTTGTAAAAAATAAAAGAGAGAGCGAGAGAGAGAGCGAAGATAATCCACATAAATCTGTAAATCCAACAATTCAATCACAAAGCAAGCAAAACAAAATAACTCCAATCGAAGACAATTAAATATATAAAATCTGTAAGCAAGAACATGCTTTAGACAATCAAAAGCTCATTCTCATGCTTCAAGAGCTCAAATCCACTTCAGCTTGATTATATTTCTATTTAACCGCTCTACTTTCTTGAAAATGTACTCCTTTACCAAATTATATACCCAAAAAAAAAAATTATGATGAAGCGTACCTTTATTGTATCCTTTACAGAGCCCTTGCCTCTTATGAACACCCTGCATTCGGTCAGGGTTTCAACTCTTTTCAGGGAGTTCCCACGTGGTCCCAAAATGCGGCCAACAAAATTGTACTGCTATGGTTTCAAGTTAGAACTATTTTTTCAAAAGGAAACAAAAAAGTAACTGATTCAAAATCCAGAGAAAAAGATTGACTCACATTTGGATATTTGTCCACTGGAACATCAAGTCTAACAACTCTCTTTACAATTGGTGTGGTTGGAATTCCCTGTACCCCCCCAGCCCAACCCATTGATGGAGTTTGAAAAGAAGCCACTCTTTGGAGATGCCCATTTTCCTGGAGAAAAACATCAAACATTATAGATACTCCTCTTGCTTGTACTTCTGTGGAAGAATAACAACAGTAAAAAAAGGAAAATAATAAATTTCCTTATCGTCATAATAAAAGTCCATGTACAAGATATATTTAAACAAAGAGAAAAAGAAACTAGCCAAGACAGAACATGAAGCCCAAACTCTGCAAAAATAACTATAAAGAATACTCAAAGCGATAAGCAAGAACCAACAAAGTTGACACTTTGCTGCAGAACCTATCTATGCATAATTCAATCATACAAATCTCTCTTTTCTTCCCTCTTAACAAGAGCATGACACCAGAAATAAAGTAATCTTCTCCAACAAATAAGCCTCAGATGAGAGCCACTGGGTCCTAATACTCACCACTTGCCTGATGGAAAGACAAATATCCAAGCAATTCCAAACCTTTACATAAACAGAAGAAAAAACCTTACTTGGAACAGAAGATAAAAGAAGAAGCACCTCAGTGTTTTCTCACTTAGAAACAAGTCGTCCGCTAACCCCAAAAACACTCTGGGAAAATTCCAGGAATATATTGATATAAATCGTGTCTCCTTGCGGAGCTAACAACTGAAATATTAATTCAACATAGTCTATTTCCTAGAAATAAGGTTGTCAAACATCAGGACATTATCAATCAGCCCCCACCAACGTGCAACAATAGTAAACCTTGACAGAACGGGGAACTTTCCAAATATTATCTTACAGGAAAGGATAGGTACTTTTGCACACAGCATTCAAAAAAATTTAATAAAACTTAGTAATCTGAACCAGAGCATTCAGTTATGAGCACTAAAAGAATTGGTCCTAAGCATGGATGCAGCCTCAGGAATTCCTTTTTCTTTTGCTCAACACATGAATAACAGAGTGTGTTACCATCAACATAGGAGGCAAGTTCAAAGAACATATCTTTTGCAATGGAAAAACAATAAGTTGAAAAATAAGATCCTCTGGAGTTGATTACAGAATGAACATATCAATCTAGTGCGATAATGTATTGTTAGATACACTATATGATTCTGTATAATAATTGGACTATACGATGGCCACACCATCATGAACAGATAAACAGCAATAGAAAACAAATGTGATACATTCAGCATTCCCAGAAATTGAAAGATAAATATTAGTGACATCAGATACCCAAAAATTACAAAATAAAAATATATGGCAAAGATCCATGGACTAGATTTTATTATTACCTCAGTTTGCATAGCAGACAACCCCTCCAAATCCACTGGTCTTCCATTTGGCTGACCCAATGACCTAAATGGACTATCATGCTCAAATCTTTCAGGATCAACAAAATTTGGATTGTATCCTGTTATCCGTCTAATTTCTGCAGTGACACAAGATGATTAATAAAGTATGAATAATAAATTAACAGAACCCATATAAAAGTCCAGCACCATTTGTAATGCCCCTAGTAATTTTGGCAAAGTTTTCTCTCTCCAAATGTCTTCTCTAGTATGCTCTCGGTCTCTCTTGGTTTCCCTCAGCTTTGTGTTCTCTTGAAATCACGTTTTTGCTCTTGAATTGCAAAATTTATCACTAAAAAAGCAAGTTTTTGTTTCATAAGGACACAGCTACAATTGATAGCCAAGTGTCCCCTTCATTTGCCACATCTCATTTTCATTCAATGCACGGTTTCCACCTAACAATTACAATCCCAATGCCTAATATTATAATCACAAGTCATTTTGAAATCCGATCCAACCACAAATCAATCATATAATTACAAAAGAAAAATAAATGGGTCCCATTGGCCTTAAAAAAATTATATAAAATACATACATATTGAATACAATATTGCAACCAAAACTTTCAATACAACTTACTATTTCAAGCCAAAATTGTGAGTGTGTTTTACGATATTTTTATATACATTAAAATTTTTGTGCAGCATAATAAATTATCATTTGATTATTTTGTGGGGAAATTTTGTTTGACGTATTTAGATGTATAAATTGAAGCGGTAATGGATGTATACATGCTTGATTTTAGTAATTAATATAAACAGGATTTTTTTTTCTTTTGTAAATATTTGGTGGGAGATGGTTTGCTATGTACTTGGATATATCTGTGTATGTGTGGTGGGAGATGGTATGCTATGTACTTGGATATATCTGTGTGTGTGTGTGTGTGTGCGCGTGTGTGTGTGTGCGTGTGTGTGTTTTGAAGTTTGATGAAAAATATAAGTGTTTTAGTTTTGACTTGTTAAACTAGAAAATATTATTGTGTTAAATATTAGGTAAGAACTTGTTTGTTTGATTAGGTATATAAATGCAAAAGATAAATATTCGTTACCTAAAATAGACGGTTTATTTGAGCAGTTGTATGGTTTTAGATATTTTTCAAAGATTGACCTATCATCCAATTACTATCAGTTAAGAGTTAGAGATGAAGATATTTCAAAGACCATTTTTCGTACTAGATATGGATATTTTGGGTTTGTAATGATGCCTTTTGAATTAACAAATGCTCCAACTATATTTATAGGTTTGATGTTTCTAATCTTTCATCCTTATCTTGATCATTTTGTGATCATATTTGTGGATGATACTTTAATTTACTCTAAATCAAAAAAGGAGCATGAGCAAGTATTTCTAGAATTAAGAAAACGATTGACCTCAACTCCAATTTTACTTAATCTTGAGTATGGCATCGAATATACTACTTGTTGTGATGCCTCATGTGTAAGCCTTGGTTGTATTCTAATGTAATTAGGGAGGGTGGTGACATATGGTGCACGCCAACTCAAAACCCATGAGCATTATATCATACACATCACTCAAAGCTTGCCGCCATTGTATTTGCATTAAAATTATAAAGACATTACTTGTATGGTGAAATATTTAAGGTGTTTTTGTATTACAAAAGCCTTTAACATGTATTCACCCAGAATGAACTTGAGGTAGATTAAGTGGATGGAGTGCATAAAAGATAATGATTTTACCTTACAGTATTATCCTAGTAAAACTAATGTGGTAGCATATGCGTTAAGTAGAAAGTCGCAAGAGATGTTAGCAAACTTATTTTGTCATCGATGAAAAATATGCAAGTATATAGAGGAATTTAATTTAAAGGTTGGTGAAATAGAAGATCAGCTTTAATTGTTTAATTTGGTAGCACAACCTACTATTTTTCATAGGATGATTTTAGGTCATCAAAATGATCTTGAAGCCAAATCAATCGTGCTAAGTTAGAGAAAGATGATGCAATGGAACGATAGTCAATTGATTCTTCTAATGATTTGAGGTTTGCAACTAGATTTTTTAAACCATCTACTAAATCTATTAGAAAATATGCTCTTAGTGAAGCTCACAGATCTATACACCCTAGTGGTACAAAAATGTATCAAAATTTAAGGAAACATTTTAGTGGGATGGAATGAAAAGATGTGGGAGAATTTGTGACTAAATATTTAGTATTTCAACAGGTAAAAGCAAAACATTAGAAACCAATTGAGTTACTTCAACCCCTTCCAGTGTCTGAGTAAAAGTGGGAACATGTGATGATGGACTTTGTTAGAGGATTATCAAAAACCCAAAAAAGTTATGAAAGCATATAGATGATTGTAGATAAATTAATCAAATCTGCTCACTTTTTACATGTCAAATCCATAGATTCCTTAGAAGCCTTAAGCAGATTGTATGTTTGAGAGACAGTGTAATTACATGGAATCCCTTTATCTATCATTTCAAATATAGATTCGAATCGTCCCATTTTTAAAAGAGCTTGCAAAAGGCTATATATTCTCAATTAAGACTTAACACAACCTATAATCTTCAAATAGACAGACAATCTTAGAGAGTCGTTCAAATACTAAAAGACATACTTAGGCCTTGTGCTCTATATTTTCAACATTTTACGACTGACCATTTGTTTTTCTTTTAACAATTATATAATTGATTTGTGGTTGAATCTAATTTCAAGATAGCTTATGATTATAATATTAGGCATTGAGATTGTAATTATTAGGTGAAGATCGTGCATTAATTAAAATGAGATATGACAAATGAAGAGGACACTTAGCTATCAATTGTGGTTTTATCCTTGTGAAACAAAAACTTATTTTTTAATGATGAATTTTGCAATTCAAAAGTGAAAACATAATTTTGAGAGAATACAAAACTAAAAAAAACTAAATATGTGTCTATTAATCCAGAATCAAAATCCAAAATCGAGAATCAGAATGAATCCAATGTTTACTTGCTAAAATAATGATGAGAACGTGAATCAAATGTGTGAGACCCACATAATAGAAATGAGAATTTAATACCCAAAAGGGAAGTTGGGAATGGGATTCTCATTTTGTGAATTGTCCATTTTTACCCTCACTCAAATAATAAATTACCCATTTTATCTTTATTTTTAAAAAAAATATAAAAAGTAAAAATAATATATTGTCCATTTTATTCGTAATTTCTTTCTTTTTAATAAAATTATCTAAACTTACAAGAAATATAATAATTAGTATTATTTTTATTAATATTTTTATAATTATTGTTAACAAAATTATTATTATTATAATTAATTATTAATAAAAATAATTTTTAAATAATAATAATAATCACAATTATTTTAATATAACAATAATAATAGAGATAAAAATTAACTAAGGGCAATTTTGTAACTTGAAATAATTTTTTCTATTCCAATTTCGATTCTTATAACTGAAGTAAATAACTTATTTTGATTCCCATTCATTATTCTAATTTTAGCTTATTCCGATTCTAACTCATTCGATTTTAACCCATTCCGAGTATGGATTAGTAAACACATCACAAGAGAGACCAAAAGTATACTAGAGAAGAGATTAGGAGAGAAGAAACTCTACCAAAATTACTAGAAATAGTTTTGCGACATTACACCGTTGACCTTTGATACACGTCAATATCACTCAAGAAAATAGTTATCAACTTTTAAGATCCACTTTTGAGAAGATATCCAACATTACTGACTTAACAGTAGATCAATTATCACTCAACGTTGCAAACAATTAATAGGTATTAGCCAATTACTTTACAACTTTGCCTCACCAAAGCATTTGGTGATGAAAGCTATAACTTATTCTAAAAGTTTTGGCAGAGCCATAATTGGCATCATTATAAAATTGCTCCAAGTGTCAAAAGGAGAGCCAAAGCAGCCACTTCAAGTCACACGTAACTATAACAAAAATCCAAGTGATAGTCCATATCAAATGGTGCACGCATAAGAAAAATTTAGCTGCAAATGTCCATTTTACAATCAAATCAAACTGTAAATGATAAATTTAAGAACAAAAGGTATGTATATGCCTGTGAGTCTCTTTGTTTCTACCCATGTACTATGGCAAAGCATGGATTGAACATTCAAACCTTGATTTAGAAGCCTACTGCACTGAGGCAAAACTTGTATAAATGGTCCTAACTTTTGCCTTTCTGCCAATAATTCAGCCAAATATCTGCAATTATTAAATTAGTCAGATACCTATGACAAACCATAATAAGGTTATCAACAATTGCATAACTAATTGCACATCAAGGTTTTTGGAGTGATTCCTCGTAAACTTGAATTTTGAACAAACTAAGAATATTTTGCTTAAATTAGAGTGTTACCAAGTAGGGGTTATTATTGATTAAAACACTTGAGGGTTCCTCTGTTAAATATAAGGTTAATGTTGAGCATATAAATAGGTTTGGATTAAATGAGTACAAATAAACACTCTAAAACCATGAGCCTTTGTTGGATCTCAAAAGATGCTTCATGCAAGAAAGAAAAGAAAAATAGTCAACAATAGCTTTTGTTCCTGGAACATATTTGAACTATTTTCCCAAATTCTTCCTTATTTTATTCTAAAATGTCAAATAATGAGTACTACAATCTTGAACAATCCATTAAGTTGACAAAGCAAAGTGGCAAATGGGAGAGAAATAAAAGAAGACAAAAATATGAGTACATGTTCCACTGATGTATAGTATTCCACTCGACATAGCAGGAAAACAGAAAAAAAAAAAAAAAGGAAGAAAAGAAAGAAGAGAAAAATATGAGTATGTGTTCTTGGCATAAAAGGAAAACAATAAAATACAACGATAGGGAAGTTTTTGGCATTAATTGTTTTGGGCCCAAACATTAAAGTATCAACTTAACTATGATTTACACTATTATATGGACAGGTTGCCATCAATTTCCATTCCCTAAGAAACCAAACAATTAAATTCACATCTTTCTTTTCTTTTTTTTTCCCCCCTCTCCATTCAATTTCTCATCTTTCACAATGATAAACTTGCAATACCAGCAGCAATTAATTTTGACACTTAAAAGGTCCTGAATGCAAGAGAATCATCCAACCGGCTACCACTGCTGTCCCATATTCAGTAAGGCAACTAGCCAGACAGTCAATCTGCCTCTCCAACATTCAATAGAAGGGACAAATTCCCTTCCAACACAGAATGTACACTCTTATTGTCAACTGAGATATTAGCAATGATAGAACTACTAGTGCAAAGAAGAGGTGTAATTACAATAACAAAGAGAAAATATGTGAGCATAGCCATTAAACACTAAAGTATCAAAGTAGTATAATTAAAATAAGTAAGACAGTGAATTTGATTGCTTCTTTGCATTTGCACACTCACAAATCTCTTATAGATCCTTGGAACCACCCATAGTTCGAGCAGAGAAATAAATTTGGCATTCAGTTTAGTTACAAATTATAGTCTTTAAACTTCGACAAAATTACCAGTTCTGAGCAACAATTACTTAATTAATCAGTCTTGCTTTTTAACCAGGAGTGAAATGAAACAAAAATGTTTTAACCATGCTTATTGAATCATTTCCCTAACCTTCGGATAAAAAGAAATTATAATATGTGACAAACACGACCAAACACAACAAAAAAAAGCAAAAATCAAATCATAAAAAATATTAACGAAGAACTAATGCAGAAGCATATGCAAACTCAAATCCATTAAAGAACACAACTCACAGTAATTACACACTAAGTCTTAAAAGACAGGCAATTATTACAGTTACAAAAACAAAAACGGGAAGACTACTAGATTCAAGAAAAGCAACTATAATCTAGCTTTGAAGAAAATGAAAAAAAAAAAAAAGGCTGACCTTTCACGAACCGCAGGCAAAGAAGACGACCTATGAGGAGAAGCATGAACTCCGGGAGGAGGATACTGGAAGTAACTTCCAGGCGTGATTCTCTCCCCCATAGATTACTGTACCAAGTCAACACCCATACATCAACAACCACCGCCACAAAAAAAAAAAAAGGCCCAGATACAAAAAACAGCATAGAAATCTGTAGAAGAAAAAGAACGAAACTTACTGACGAGAAGGAGAGAGGGAGAGATGTGGAAATATGGAGACGGAGAAGAAAGTGGTGTGCTAGTGTGCGTGCGCGTGTGTGTGTGTTTCGTCTGGTGCCATTTTATTATCGGGGGAAGTTGCGAAAGTATGTACGGAGAAGGAGTGTGTTTACGGTTGCTGTTCGCAAATGCATAAACCAAATACCGACAAAAGGCCCTACTCCAATAGGGTTTTTATTTTTATTTCTATTTATTATTTTATTCATTTCATTTTGTTAGTTTTACTATTATTATTTATCAATTTAATAATCAATACAAATGTTAATACAAGGAATGAATTAATGTGGTATTATTATATATTGTCACATGCTCTATTTATTTATAGAGATGTTAAACTATGGTATAATATCCCAAAATGTGCTACACTAAACTCCCATAGAATGTGAGCACGTAAAAATTCTCGTAAAAATATTAATAGTATAAAATATACGATAATATTAAAATTTTATAAATTAATTTATTTAAAAATTTTATATTTTAAATTTTTATGCAAATTATTATATACTATCGATTGCACACTATAACTTTGTAATATAAAATTATTGTATTTAATGAAAACAAATTAAGTCTACCATGTAAAATTTTATGATGGTAGATGTTGTATAAAGTGTTTATATTTCTATTATTAATGATTACTTTAATAATTGTTTTTAAAAATTCTTGTGTACTACATGTTTTGTGTTTTATAAATAAGAATATATTTTTCTATTTATAATAGATAGGTCCTATTTCTGTTAAAAAATTATAACTTCATTTGAAATTGTAATGATTTTATTATACTTTAAAAAAATTAAAAAAGTATTTGACGATTTACTCATTTTTTTTTCTTAATATTTAACATTAAATATTTTTATTTTAATACTAAATAATAAAATATTTTTATTTCAATACTAATCGAAAACTAAATCATCCTCATAAGATTGAGTTTATGATTGTCAAAATAAAGTATTTAACCTAACACATGTCATAATACCATAAATGTTGCAATTTTGGTTACAAATTAAAAGATATTTTGATGTCAATAATGTTTGATATGTAAACTATATCCTATGATTAAGTTAAATGTTAGTTGCTTATAAGTATTTAAAAAAAAAAAAATTGAAACACATATGTTGCTTTAATTTAGTTGAATATTTAACTGCTTTGTTGTTACTTCTCCGAAAAGATAGAAATAAAAACATTAAGTTAAGATACTAATTTCTTATCACACTAACTTTAGAAAAAAAAATTCTCGAATTTTTTTCCCTTTAATAACAATAAAATGATATTTAATAAAGTAGTATAATAACGATTTTGTACAAATAAGTTTATTTAATATTTATATTTTTTTTAAATAATGGTTTCAAGTTTTTTTCATTGAATTAAGATTCGTTTAAATTACACAAAATTTAACTATTTACATAATATATATTTACCAATACTAAAACTATTTTCAAATGCACTTCTTGTATTTGTTTATTTTTGTAAGCATTAGGAATATTTCAAAATTGAACCAACTCACACCAATTTACTTATAAATTCCAACTAATAATATTGTGCAACAGACATTGAATTTTCTTTCAATATTAATTGTATAATACGTTTCACATTTAATGTTATTTAAATCACAATTTATTTTTAATATTAAAAACCGCATTACACAGAATTCATTTGTTTGAAAATTAATAACACGCTATAATTATATATTTATAATCATTTCAATTTATCCAAACAAATAAAGAACTAGAAACAATGGCATAAAATTAAAAAAAATTATAATTTCAAGTTTATCTTTTTTTAGCCAATTAATATATTTTATATTTTTATTGAAATTATTTTATTCCATGCACACAAAAATTAACACGCAAAGCAACTTTTTATATACTCCAATAAAATATATCTCCATTGTTAAATAAATTTCATTAAAAATACTCAATAATACAATAACAGGGTAAATAACATTTAGATCCCTTTTTTAATACTTTTTTAAATAAAAATATATAATTTATCCATTTATATTAAATAAATTCATAATTTTTATTAGAATAAATAAAATAATTGAACCATTCTCTAACGTTAAATTACACACAATAACCTAATTATTTGCTATTCATACATTTACACAATTAAATTGTATTCCTAAGATTAATTGTTGTGATTTTTTTAACAAATATTATGATAAAAAATACTAATTTAAATTAAACGAATTCAAAACGATTTTATTATTTCATTTTTGTCATTTAAATAATATAATTATGAGTTGTTAAATAATAAAACGAATAAAAAATTGTAAATTAAAAAACTGTTTCATAGAATTCTAAAGAATTTAGAATTCAAATTTGAAAATAGTTTGAGGGTTAAAATTAAATATTTCAAGCATAAGTTGGTCATTGGACTCATTTCCATAGTGTTTGATATATAAATGAAAACTATACTTTTCTTGAAAAACTGTAAACAATGAGGACTCTGATGTAATTTGCCTATTAACATTGATACGTGTTTTATTTAAACTTTTTTTAATTAATAAAAAATAAGTAAAAATAGAAAACTATAAATGTAGAATTAAACGCTCAGTAATTAATTACCTGCATGTCACTCTTCTCTCGCTTTCTAATATTCGTTCTATTTAACTTCGATGCATGGCTCGATTACTTACCAAATTCAAAATTAGGGCACGAAATTTCAATCGATCGCAAAATTAAAGTCACAGAAAGATGTAATCACGCGGCAATTTTCAACTTCTCGGGCCAATTTTCAAACCAAAAGCATCATACAAGCAGAAGTCTAGGGTTTTTGTCATTTTTAAGGGTTTTTTTTTGGTGGGTTTCTGAGGGCGGCGTCGTAATGAAGGGGCTGTCGGATCGAACCAAGGTGATCGTGCGCAACTTGCCACCGGCGGTTACGCAGGCTGCGCTCACGGAGCAAATCGATGTTGCCTTTGCTGGACGGTACAACTGGGTGTCGTTTCGTCAAGGAAGGACCGGGTTAGGGCTATTTCGTGTTGTCTTTGTTTAATTTAAGATTTAATTTTTGGTTTTTTTTGATATTGAGTTTTTGATGTTTGTTTGTGAGTGGGTTTTTTGTTATTTAGTGTTATCAGTTAATTGGGAACTTTTATTGTTCATTTTTGTGCTTGATTTTGTTGCGATTTCGATCTTTTTGGGTTAATTGTGGTTACTTATCAATGGGTTTCTTTTAATTTATTGGATTTTTTAACCTACTTATGTGCCATGGGAATTTATACATTCATTTAAATGATGCATGTGTTGTATTAGTGTTTTAGGCTGCGTAGAGTTGGTGTACACTTAACATTTTTGTTTGACTTTGAACTTTGTGTAAGGTTTAGGAGTCTGAATGCATTGGGTGTTTCTGTTATTTGATGATCACAAAAGGAATGGTCGGGGACATTTTAATGGCTTCAAGTTGTTTCTAACCTTAAGGTTTCAAGTGTGCTGCGTTTGAGATGCAGCATAAATGTTAAAATTGTATTGTCTGGAGGAGGCTGACAGATAACATTATCGAAACTGGATGCTCAAGTGCAAATAGGTGAATATTTAATAAATGCTTATATTTGAGGTGATGAATGGAAAAAAAAAGGACATGGGAAACTTTTTTGGGGGAATGTCAGTGATTGCATGCAGATCTTTTTTAATACTTAAAATGCAGTGCCGCTTTTACTGTTGGCTTTTACTTTTGGTATGTCATATATCCGGAACTATAATTGATTTAGATGTAATCTGTTTAATTACTTAAAATACAGTACCACTTTTACAGGTTGGCTTTTACTTTTGGCAATGTCATGTATCCAAAATTATAATTAATTTAGATGTCAAATTATGAGGTTGGTTTGGTAAGTAATATATCTATAAGAAGTGGTTCTTGGAACATTCAATTTGACTTAATTATTAAACAAAGGGTATCACACTGATACATGAGTTGGCGAGTTATAACCCATCTATACCGTGTAAGTTGTTGTAATTGGGATTGGTTATCTTAGGGTTTAGGGTACTAATGTGGGTTAATTAACAGAAGACTTTCTGTTTTATGTAACTGGGAGGTACAAATGTGGGTTAATTAGCAGAAGACTTTCTGTTTTATGTAATTGTAATTCTTAATAGTTTTTCTTATTGCAAAGCAAAGTTACATGCCAATGTTTATATTTTGAACTCAGCGGGCGTGCATGATGCCATATTGGTCTGTTACTTGCTTGAATAATAGTTGCTCTTAGAGTTTTTCACTTTGGTTGCTTTTATTCTTTTGCCTTTATGTTTCAGTGCTGGAACACTAAATCATAGTTTGACCCGACTTCATAATTTTGTCTATACATATATTTTCTCTTTAGGCAAATCATTCGCTGGGGGATGTTCTCTTACACTCATTTTTCTTGAAATTATTTTGCAGTCAGAAGCATAAATCCTGTTCTAGAGCTTACATTGACTTCAAGAGGCCAGAAGATGTTCTTGAATTTGCAGAATTCTTTACTGGTCATATCTTTGTTAATGAGAAGGGTAATTCTTGATGAAAGTTTTGAAGAGTTTGATTAAGCTCAACTGCATTGCCACAAATATTGTGACTATCTTCTTATTTAGCTTGCAGTTTTAATTCAGATTATGATGATTGTTACTTTCATTTATTAGTGGTTTAGATTTTTTCGGGCTGCTGGCTTTTATTTCATTTTTTCCAAAAAATCATTGAGGGGGCTATCATGTTTATTTTTCATTTTTAATCTTTTGTTAATGTTTCATCCCCTTTGAGGAAGGATTTTTCTAGGATCACACGTGAGGTGTAGAATCTTTGAAATATTATCACTTTCCTTTTTCAGGTGCTCAATTTAGAACTATTGTAGAGTATGCTCCTTCACAGCGAGTTCCGAAGCAGTGGTTTAAAAAAGATGGACGTGAAGGGACTATATTAAAGGGTACTAATATACTTTTTCTTTCAAATAATGCTCAATAGGTATATCAATTGCTTGTGGATTTCAATTTGCCATCCTTTTCCTGTCGATATGAATTCAAGTATTTCTTGATGCATGTCTAGATCCTGAGTATTTGGAGTTCCTTGAACTTATTATGAAGCCTGTTGAGAATCTTCCTAGTGCAGAGATACAGTTAGAGAGAAAAGAAGCAGAACGAGCTGGTTAGTTACAATGATCCTAGTCATTTGCTGCACAGTGAAGTTATTGTAGTAAAGAAAAAAACCAGTTGTGCGATTATAATGAGAACTTAAATTTAGTGTAGCTTTCTTATTGATTTTCTTTTCTGTTACGCCTTAGTAGGTGTGGCAAAAGAAGCTCCTATAGTTACACCTTTGATGGATTTTGTACGGCAGAAAAGGGCTGCAAGGGCTGGACCTCGGGTATATTTTTGCTATCCCATTTGAGCAAGATCTAGGGTTCAATGAAATGTATTTACTTGCTATTATACCAATAAAAATGTTTTCTGTTTGTCATCTAGCTCTTGTTTATATACTCTGTTTGCCTCCATTCCTTTTTTCCTTTGTGAATATGTCATCACTTATAGAGAAGATGTAATCTGTTTTTTTTTTTTGTAAGTTGATTCAGCTTTAAAATTGTTTTGTTTGTGGGTCAGACTGTGGTACATACATGTACCCTTACAAATGTTTTTTCTAGTCTTTCAAAGGCCATTTCAAGTTTTTTATTCATGTTTCGAATACTATTTATTATACATTTCAAGTTTTTCTTGACACATTTTAAGTTTTCTATTGCTTGTCTTAAGTATTGTTTGTCATTTGTTTTATATGTTTCAACACTTTTTTTCTTTATTTCAAGTTTTACAAAAGTCTTTACGAGTCTCCAACACAAAATGTTTTGGTTGCAACGTACATGCATGTACCATAGTCAAGGCCTTTGTTTGTATATAACTTTAGTTTTGTATAGTATGCAACGATTAATTCCTTTTTGAGAGTTACATTAGGCTCTTCTATTTGTTGTAGTTTGATAAATGTTTGAATAGAAGGTGCCTTATTTGCAGACAAGGTGTAATCTGTTTTTTCTTTTGTAAGTTGATTCAGCTTTAATTGTTTTGTTCATATATAACTTCAGTTTTGTACATTATGCAACGATTTATTCCTTCTTGAGAGTTACATTAGGCTGTTCTATTCTGTTGCAGTTTGATAAATGTTTGAATCGAAGGTGCCTTATTTATAATCTTGTATCTTATTTTGTTTGGATTGGGAATCACAGGGAGTTACATGATTTGATTACTTTTATCAATATATACTAATTTCACTTCTGCATTGGTGACAGTTGTTACTATCTAACAGGAAGCTGGGCAGAAGAGCTGGTGGATCATCAAGTGGAAGTCCCGGTTCATCCTCATCCAAACAAGGTTCTGAAAAGAAAAAGGCTTCTACCACAATGGTATTTATGTTTCTAAAATACTACATTAATGAAAGCAAACAAATTCATGTTTGTATTATACGAATTGTCTTTTTATCTTAAATAAGTAACAGTTACAGTTACGTGAGTTATTGTATATATAGAGCTTTTAGATAATGGTGCTCTATTACATGCTGATCAAGGAAAGCTCACTACCTGGGGCTGGAAGACTATGTAAGATGCTCAAGTTAAGATTTCTTATTCAGGAGCAGGCCAAAACTTGGTCTTGTGTTCAGTGAGTTGAGCTCTAGCATAATTATAAGCTCATTACTTTTGCGAACTGAGCTTGGATGCTGCTTGGCTTGGGTAGACTTATAGATGTGTGTTTGTGCATATTTGTGATCTTTTATATATATATATATATATATATTTTTTTTTTTCAAATATTAATCTCATTAAGTCAAGCTTGAACAACCTCCTTCAGATCAAGTTGGCTTGTTTGCAACACCAATGAAAGAAAGACCAAGAATAAGCATGACACAACATTGTGGTTCACCGGGGAAATTAATAATGTTTTGTTTATCTGTTCTGCTTGCTTGGCCCAAGTATTTTATGTAGTCTGCAGTGGAATTCGGGTTATGCTAACTTATTTTGGTCCTGTTATTTATAGACCCACTTATGTACTTTATAAGGCCAAAAGGGTGGGAAGTAATATATGTACTTTTGCTGCCTTCTAGATTTCTGGAGAAGAGCCTGTGTTTTGATACATAGATTCTTTTATTTTTATTATTATATATGTTTGTGCCTGACCATATTGACATTTATAATTGGTCCCAACATATTGATATTTGTAATTGATCCCAAGGCAATATGTTGAGATTTTCTGGATCATTTATACCTTTTCCTGTCTGATGAGCAGTACATGTTAAGGAACAGTGCAAAAACTAGTAGTGGCAAAGAAAAATCAACTTACATTCTGGTTCCCAAGCGAGATGATCAGGGTTTTGATAAGCTTGTTACTTCAGCATCTGCAACTGGTAGTGAAGTAGTGACAGAGGAAAGTGGTATGACTGGAACACTAAATTTAAGATCTTTATTCATGTTTTCACATTATTTCTTCTCCTAATACAATTTGAACCCGCATGAACATGTGCCTGAAACTTTGTAATGGCAATGATGGTCAATTATTTTTTCTTACTATTGTTATTTGTGATCATTTCTATTTATTTATTTATTTTTAATTTTGGATCTTCACCAACTCAACCAAGAATACATTTAATACCACCCTGATGTACACTATGTTGATGTTCTTTCTAGGGTTCTCTCTATGCATTTGAAATATTTAAGTTAGTTGAGTTAGTGTTGGATTAGGCAGCATCCCGTCTCCGTAGCATTTGTTATTTAAGAAGAGAATCAGTTTGATTGCATCTTGTTCTGAGACCCTTTGCTATAATTGACTCCATTAGGTTTATGCATAAACAAATACTTTCATGAAAATTAAGGACTTGCAATCTTTGAGGGAAAAACACCTGTTAAAACTATGGCTCCTTTCTTAAGTGTGAATGTGCATTTCTTTATTCTCAGTGTACTTCCATTGACTATATTTTGATTATCATCCATACTTTCATGTATTTGGGCCTTTGTCTTTGGAGCGGTTTTATTTAATGTTTCTTTTGCTGTGGATAGATTTTATTTGTTACTATGAATACCCTTTTTTTGTAATGGCTAAGAAATAGAAGATGGGAATATATGTTTGTGTTTGAATACTTAGTCATCTTCCTCTGTAAGTTCACAGTTGTGTATGTTGTTGTTTTTAGTATTGTTTGAGTTTCAGCTATCTGTATCTGGAGTGGTTTCAATTAATTTTCCTTTCTATACAGGCACCCTGTTTGATGCAATACCTGCCCATCTTCTTGTGGATAAGTTAACATATGCACCAACAAGTCTTCTTAACCTTTTAATGGTTCTGTTTCAGGAGTTTCTGCAAATTGTGAAATTGGCAAAAAGAAAGTCCTCCTTAAAGGGAAAGAACGAGAATTTCCTCACGTAAGATTTTTATTCCTTATATTAACCAGGAGCTCATTACACAGCCTGCCTCTCCATTGTACATGGTGCTCAGAGAGGGCTTATTTTCTGTTCATGATGGATATAATAATGGGTTCCCAGCTTAAACGCACCAAAAAGACCAAAAAGAAGAGGTGCATATAAAAGAAATTTTGTAATTGAGAAATGAGAATTATGGAGAGAGAGGGAATTTTAACATTGGACTGGATATAGTGAACGGTATCGCAATATCTCCAACGACTCTGGATTTTGTTTTCCTATCTACAGTGCTGATCCAATCATGTACTAGTAAGTCTAATTCAGAAATGATGAATTGCATTTTCAACAACATTGATACCTTATTATTTTTCTAATGGAGAGTTTTGTGAGGGGTGGGAGTTAGTGGAGGAAAATTAGAGATACCATCCAAACTTAGTGCTAAGTCAAAACAGATGTCTTTTGAAATTTTTTTACCAACTTGATTTCATGTGGATCTACAGGCCTGTATTTTGGTGGAACTGATAATCAACTCCATTGTGCTTGTAGTTTTTTAAACTTTGCAACTTTACATCACTTAGTCATTTGTCTTGTACAGTTGTCACAGCATCAAAGTTCAGCATCTTCTGTTAAAAACATACTCAGTTCTGCTCCAAAGCAGAACCAGCGACATGAAAGCAGTGGGAGAATAATTAGAGGCATGCTTTTAAATAAGGATGCTCGTCTAAGTCATGGGGTTGAGTCTGAGCAACAAATCCAAAACTCAAATCTAGAAAAGGACAAACGGCCTCTGCGGCCAGCGCGGGTACAGTTGGTTTTGAAGGATACAAATGGGGTTCCAGATGATAAGGTTAATGTGAATGCCTTGCATATTGAGAAGCTGGAAAGACGTACTAGAAACAAGGATCGACCTGATCGTGGTGTGTGGACTCTTCGTCGTTCAGATGGATCATATGCAAGTGATGAATCGTTGTCATCATCTGCTTCTCATCCTTCATTGTCTGCAGTAGGTTCTTCAGAAGGTATGGCTACTATTTCAGTGAATCTGTTGGGATTAGTTATTATGCACACATTTTGCTTTGCGATTAGACTACTGAGCTAATTGTTCATCGCTCCACCATCAAAATACAAATGCACCCAGAAGTGCATGCGTCCTCACTGAAGTAGAGATGAGAGACATGGCATCTTTTGTCTTGAACTTTTTTAATTAATTTATTTATTCTTTTGCATGTAACTATCCAGGGAGTCTTGGAGATGTGCCAACTGACTTGTCAAATGTAAGGAGTGGAGAGGTTAAAACTGTTGGGAGTGGCCGTAGTAGTCATGCTTCTCTAGATAATGGTCAGTATTTGGTTTCCATTGCATGAATTGATCTTTAGATGTCGTTTGTGTGCTTCTTCTCGTCCCTGGGAACCTCGTGGCACATCATTCTGTAGATAAGGGTTAATGTTGGTTTTGGACCATGTTAATTTCAGAGGTTGCTGACATGTGATTTCTTGTGTGTGGTTTTTTTTAGTTCCTCTTGCGTACTCATTCTTTACTTATGCATTAGCACCTGAGATTGGCATGAGACGTCTTGAATTCTTGACTTTATGCAGGTTCCCATAGACATGCTGGTCGTCGAGGACCAACCCATGGTGTTAAGGATGATGGTTTGCCTGTAATAAATGAAGGGAAGCCTTTGAGAAGAGTTGGTGCTTCCAGCTATGGTTCCCACGAGGTAATCAGACATTTGTTTTAGGATGTTGATTTTGTGCCGTCTTATCTGTTCTTTCTTCAGTAAATGTGTGCCAATTTTTTTGATGTCTGTTTACTTAATTTGCAGAAACAAGTCTGGGTTCAGAAGTCAAGTTCAGGTTCTTAGCATATCTAAAATGGTAAGTGTTGTTTGTTATTAATGATATCTTTTTCTGATATTTATTTAATGTTTTGAATTGTCATTATTTCATTACAGTTAATTTAGGATGACTTTATTTGTGCATCTATTTTTAATATATTTTCAAGTGTTGTTAAAGGTATTAAAAAAAAAAAAAAAGAAAAAGAAGGAAGAAAGAGTAATCTGTATTAAAGTCTTCAGAATTAAGTTGGACTCACCTGTTAAATTGGTGCTTGCTTTGTTGAAGCTCAGGAGCATTGTTTTGACTGATGGCCATGAATCCACATAGATATAGTGCATGTCACTAAAGCTAAACTTGAACTTGTCATAATGCTATCAGAGAGAGAACTTGTGCCCTACTATTCTAAGGGTAGGCAAATTTTTGCTTGTTTGTGCTAGTTTTTGTTTGTTCTAAAGCAAACATAAAGTTGATTTGGATGTATTATTACTTCTAAAGCAAGTATCTCCTATACTGTACATTAGGTATCTGTAATATTTCTTCATGGCAGCTGACAGAATACATTATTTTCAGTTCCAATCTTTTATTGGAGTTAATTAAATTGGTTAAAAATAAGTTTTTGTTCGATTTCAGCCTTAGTTTTGGAAGGGTCATCTAATGTTAAATGAAGGCATAGGTGATGCTTAATGTTTGTTTCTACTCTCACAATGTGACTTGTTTGCATGCATTCCTATCCAACTAATATTTTGGCTGTTTAATCACAGAAACTTTCAGATGCAAAGTTTGATATACAGTAACATATTTTTAGGATAAATGAAACTTTTCTCTGTGCTCTACTTTTCTAGTCACTCATTGCTTTTTAGTGCAAGTTGTTAGATGTGATCATTTTTTTTGGCTTGATGGTTGATTTTGCTTCTTGTTTTTATCATTGTTTTGCAGTGAATTGCTTAGTCATTTGAAAATTTGGAGCATGCACTTGCTATTTTGTGTGGAGGCTGTCTTGTTTTGCTTCACGCATGGTGATGAGGTGTAGACTATGTTTCACCTGAATGATTCAGATGCCAATGTAATTGAATACATGGTGGGTCGAAGAAAATCTCATTCTTGATCAAAGATGGCTTGGATGGGAAGAAGATAAAAACAAAGAAAAGCAAAGACCATACTTATGGTCGTATATAATACCGCAGCTTTCATCGTGGGGAACCCTTGAAGTGTTTTGCCAGAGGAGCTATGGATATAATATCCTCATTCTTGCCATTGACTTGTCTAGGTACCGGGATATTCTGCTCTTTCATAGTGGATTTATCCATTAGCTGAAACTGTAAATATAAGTGCAGACCAATGCCAATCTTGTTTGGCAGTCTGCGGTATGTCTGGTGAGCATTTGTCTATAGCCTTCACTTGGTTCTGTATAGGGTTCTCTATGAAAATGGTGTTGTGGTAAAATAGAAGAAGAAAAGCTGGAGCCTTTTCCAAATCAGCTCGCATGTTTTGAGTTTGTTTCAACAGGCATTGGAGTGAGTGAATTTGAAGAAAAAGCCAAAAAAAAAAAAGGTTGAAAGTGGAGTTAGAAGAAAAGCTAATTGGGTATGTCTTGTTTTCTTTGTAATTTACAACTTACATTACAGTGTCTGCCTGAAATTAAGCATGTTGCTGTTATTTATACAGATGATGATATGATGGTGCTGAATGAATTTTTCAGCAGAAAATATAGTAGTGTTGTTGCTTATCACTCTCTCTCTGTCTCTCTCTTTCTGTCTTCCATTTTTATTTGGTATGCTTGATTGGTTTATTTTTACTTTTATGCGGTTGAACAAGTGAGCTGTCGCTTTCTTTTTGGGAGTCTTGACAGTTTTGGGATATTGATGGCGCACTGTATTCTCTACTAAACTTTTGTCATATATGTGTCGACTGTGATTTTTCACCCGCGTGATGTCAACAATGCCTCTTTTCTCTTTCCTGGACCCACGATAGTTACCTCTTGCGAACGCATAAAAAATCAGATATGTAGACATTTTGACAAAGACTCTCGTATGCTTAAGTAAGAGGTCGTTTCTAATGAAAATAAAATGTCAATAATGCAAGAGTGCAAAAAAAGTGAAACTTTTGAGGAAAATGGTTGAGAGTTTATCACAATCTTAATGGAAGCATTTCGTTGACTATTATTGACTTTTTCAGGTTCTCAAGAACATGGTGTAGGTAGAGACGATGATTTTAAGAAATGACATGCTCGAAGAGTTATGCTAGGCACTTAGTATGTGGGTACATTCGGGTATTTGGAGGTAATTCTCGGTGTCGTCAGATCATTTAAGAAACAATGTGTATTGACATTTTTATAATTATGTAAGAGGCGCGCATTAAGAATTTAGTGGAGGAGGTGTAATGCTCTGGGAGTAGCAAGATTTTTCCAGTAACATATTATTTATCTTTAAGAGATGTGGAAGAAAGAAAAAATCTTATAAAGGATGTTTGGTGGCAAAGGACGTGGGGACATTCATGTAATTTTATCTTTTAAGATTTTGTTTAAATATAATAAAAAGTCAATAATATTTTTCTAAGTTGGTTAATTATAATTATTTTGTTATTTAAGAGTAATTTTTATTAATTTTTAAAAAATTTATATTTATATATTATTTTATTAAATTTTAGAGAAAGCAAGTAAAAATATTAAAAATAATAATATCTAAGTAAATGATCAAGCAGACAGTATGTACTACTGACGTGGCTGGTTTGAGAACTACAAGTCAAAGTCGCAGAAACAGTGGGACTAATACAGATTCTTTAACGGCCTTGCAATTTCTCTGCAACTTTCTTCTTTTTCAGGTTTAAATTCTTCACTAATTTACAAACACATATCATGGCGGTGAATCATTCGCCAAATTATCGTCTCTTCAACTGTTTTCTTCCCCCCAATTTCATATCCTAAACGGTCAGAAAATCCGTTTTGGCGCGAAACTCCAACGGTCAAGACCCTTCCTCCAACGGCGCGGTCCTCCTCGAAGAAAAGAAAACCTTATCAGCTTCTCTCTTTCCATGATTAACAATACCCATGTACGTACTATGTATGCATGTATGTTTTCATGTATGTATGCATGTTAATGTACGTACGGACGTGACTTATGTTTAACATATGTAGGTATGCATGAATGTATATATTTATGGATGGATGTATGAGCGATTCTCATAGTTTCGAGGTGTCGCATCAGATCCTATTACTGAAACGGGGTCTTACATTGGCATTTTACGAAGTAACTGTGGCATGATGTGCAGGGAAGCCGGAAGCTGATGTTGTTGTCACTGGGAGTGTTATTGGTCGACTGAGTTGTGCTGGGCTCTTAGCTAGGTACAGGAAAGAAGTAGTTGTATTAGAAAGTCGTGATCCGCCGGCGGTTGCCGCACATTCGTTTGAGATTAAAGACTACAAGTTTGATTCGGGACCTCCTTTATTCTCCGGTTCCCAGTCGAGACGTCCCTAGGCAAATCCTCTAGCGCAGGTTAATCAAAAATCAATTCTTTGAATTTCTGTTAAACATTGGAGACCCTACAAAAGCAAGTAATAATTTTATTAAGTCTGAATTTATAATATTTAAATTATATTTTTTAATTTTTTATTATATTCTCGTAATTATAAAATTTAAATTTAAAATTTGTAATTGCATATTAAATAACTATAATATCTCTATTAAATGTAAGATTTTTTTGATAAAAAAAATTCTATAAATAGAAAGAATTCTTATTAAACACCATTTTGAGAGAATTTAGAGAGTTTAGAAGATTTTAATAGCATTCAGAAACGACAATAAAAATAATGGTGAAAAGTTAGTTATCTATAACTTTTACACTTGATTTTTTTAATTTTAAAATTTATTTTAATATTGTATACTTATGTTTGGTATCAAAACATGTTAATAATCTCCGTCTTACTTAATTTGTTTAGTATTTTTGAAGAAAATATAAAATGACAGGTATGAATTTGTAAACATTTTAATTTTTTTTGCAACATAAATTTATATATTTTTAATGTAAATACATATTATAAATCATTTTAGTATTAAATTTATGACATTTTGGATTTAAAAAAACATTGAAAACGGTGTAAAAAATGATCAAAAAGATGGCCAAATATGTTTTCGGGTTATGGGTCTACATCTTAGTCGAGTTTACTTGGTTAGAGGTTGAATAAGACCCTTATCATTCGATAACATGTTGATTGCTTTTAGGATATATAGATAATATGTCATTCGATTTCTTTCTTTTTTGAAAAATAAAGTAAAAAGGCTGGAATTCGAATGTAAGTCTAAACCTTCGGTGTTCAAGCCCAATCGCAACACTTTTTGTGTAATAAAGGCCTATTTATTTTTCTTTAATTGTTTTTAGTTTCGAAATTAATTGCATAAAAATTTTAAATGCCAAAAATTGAACTCATAACTTTGTATTAAGGGATTGATTTCTTAATCGCTCGACTAATTATTTTGTTATTAGTTAAATATATTATTTGATAGTTTTAAGAATTTAGTGTTTTTTTTTATATTTTCACAATATTAAATTACACTTTGCTTTTTAGTCCAAAATCTATTTTTATTTGTTTATTATAATTTTAGTCTAAATACATGCTTTATGTGTAATTTAGTTTTAAATTAAATTTAAATAGTTTCAATTATGCATATTGTTTAAGCTTATTATATGCATATTTAAATTCAATTTAAATATTTGAATTTACGCATATTATTTATGTTATGTTATATGCATGGTTAAGATTTAATTTTAATTATTTATTCTAAACATGTATTTTATGTTCTATACATGTAATAGTATAATTTGTTTGATTTATATATATTTTTTATTTTATACATACATTATAGAGACAATAGTCAATATGCAAATATATTTTAAAAAAATATATAACACTTAGACAAATAGAAAAATGCCATATTAAATATTATTATTAGGTATAATTGTAGTATTTTATTTATTTATAACTACATGTTTGAAAAAATTCTATCTAAAGAGGTTAGGTTTTATGCGAGATTGATTGTGACCTCTCTAATCTTTTATAAAAATTGATCTACTATGATTATTAACTAAATAAATTACTCTCTATTACCTGTATAATAAATATAAAAATATTTTGAAAAAAATTTCTATAAGGCATAAATATTAAAATATATTCATATATTAGAATGCCTTAGTTATTCATAAAATTTTAATCCTTTAAAGAGTAACCGCAATATTCTTAAATCAAATGAAACTTTATATTAAGTTAGGATTATACAAAGTTTAAGATATTAATTATACTTAATCATACTAGATATGATAAATTTTATCTTACAGAAATTTTTATCACATTTATATGATTAATTAGGATAAAATATTATATTATTTTTCTTAATTTACCCACAAAAGTTAATAAATCGGATATAATATAATAGTTTTATTATTAAAATATGTGAATTTATTTGAATAAAATACGTAATCCACAGGTAGTATTTTATATTATTGATTCATATTTTAAGCATATTTTATATTAATAAAATATGATAATGTTTAAACCTCAATAAAATTCACCTTAAATATGTATTTTTGTAGCATTACATTATACAAATATATTTGATATCAACTGAGATATTTCTGAACTAGTACGAGATAATTATAAGATATAGAAAAAGAAAGCATTGTTATATTTATGGTGGCATAATATAAATTATACTATACAAAAAGACAAACCACTACCTATTACTGATGTTAGCACTCTAACATAAATTAAATTTTATGAACATCAGGAGCGATCTAATTGTGTTAGTGTAATGTTCACAAAAACTAAAATTTTTTCTAGCATACGTGATTCAGTCGTTCAGTATAGTGATATTCGTACTTTAATGAAAACTATTAATAAATAATTTTATTTATTAGTTAAAGTACTAGTTAGTAACCTGATTATGAAGTTCTTTTCCATAAAACTCGTCACTATCACCGAGAGCACATTATGAAGATAAGATATATTATGGCACAATTAAAAATTTTAGATATGATAATGTCTGAATTTTTTCTTATTTACTATATCTAAAATTCAACATTAATTTTCACCACAATTTTTTATTTAATCATGCATATAATTGCCATAGCATCAATTTTGGTTCTTCAACTCTATTTCAATTGATATATATTTTCTTTTCTCATCGATATTTTGCTTATTGAAAAATAAAATTAGTTACTAAATTTTTTAAGATGTTATTTGGTATAATTAAGATTGGGCACGATCCAATTTTGTTTGATTTTTAGCATGAATATTCTTGAACTTTTTATTTTATTGATTCAAATGCTGTATGTTATTTATACGTTTATTTAATAAAATATTATTATGTACATTTAATTTAAAATAAATTAATTATGAAAATATTATGATAATAATAACGAGATAAAATTCTAACACATATTATAAAATTTATTAAATAATTGTATTATAATTATCTTATTTAAAAACTTCTCTAATCATTATATATAAATAAAATTCAAATTCCTCTTAATTTTAATTTAAGCAAGATTCAAATCTCATTCTTCTTATACTAGTTCTAGCTTATATTATTTTTAAAAAATAGTAGCATTATATATACAAACTTTTATGCAAAAGTATTTATACTAATTGATGCAATAGTATTATAACAT
This sequence comes from Swietenia macrophylla, assembly GCA_032401905.1. Lineage (NCBI taxonomy): Eukaryota > Viridiplantae > Streptophyta > Magnoliopsida > Sapindales > Meliaceae > Swietenia > Swietenia macrophylla. Next base: position 6,703,232 of record CP135563.1, on the reverse strand, counting down.
TGCTAGATGTGCTATTTTTTAACTTGAGTAAATAAAAAATTCATGGAAGTGAAGATAAATAAATTATGTAGAGGTTGGCTATAGTGTTAACAAGTACCATTGCCAATTTTTTTTTTTTTTTTTTTTTTTTGTGTTAGACTTGAATTGAGTTTATAAGACTTGAAACGAAAGAAAAAAATATTAAAATAAATAAAAAATTGATAAATAGTACCTAAAACATACAACTAAAAACTTAAAATATGAATGAAATGACTTTGAAAAAACTTGAAATAATTTTTAGAAGAATTAAAAAAATTGAAGTAATTATATCTATAAATATTAATCTCAATTATGTAAGATATCTGATAATAATATAATATTATATATCCCTTCTTACGAAAAGAATTTATATCTTTAAAATTAATTTTTTAAAAGATTTTACCAATTGAATCAACAACTCTCATGATGTAAAGAATTAAGGAGAAATAAAAGATGCGGGTAGAATAATTATTTTGGATTAAATTTTGTTCGACAAATTTTTTTTTAATATCACTAAATCTAAATGTGAATTATCTTTTATGACCCTTTTATTTTTTTTTTTGGACCACAATATTTTACATTAATATAACCTGTCGTATAATGTGTTAGATCTTGCATTATGGATTATGAATTCAAAAAAGGTGGAGCACCACTAAATGGTCTTATTCATTCATGACTTTAATAAACAACATATCTTTCATAATTTGTTGAAAAGGAGGACAAAAAACTTTTAATCTTTTTGCAAACATGCATGCCATGCCAACAAAAGATGGAGAACCCAACATGATATGGGTCCCAACTTCATTTATGTGGTTCAAATAATTACTTAAGTTTTTTAATTAATTTAAATTTTTTAATTGATTTTACCTCTTCTTGAAATTTTTATTGAATAATATATGAAAAAATTTTAAAAAATAATTATGTGTAAAGAACTCATTATAATAGTCTTTTCTTATTTAAAAATTATTAAAATTGAATTTATGTTTTGATGGATACATAACAATCATAAAATAAAAAGAAAATTTGGAATTACAAATTAAAGATATATAATATATTTGTTTTTATTTAATTTATTATTGCACTTTTTTAAGATTTTCACTATGATCATATATATCATTTATATTTTTTTATTAAAATTTAATAAGATTAAAAAATAATCAAATACTTTGTCTAATGTTCAATTTATCCCCGTAAATATTTAATTATTGTTCACAAGATTTGAATTTTATTGACCAAAATAATTATGCTCATTACATAAACAAGAATACATATCTAACAATATGAAAAACATTTATGAACTCGTTGCTATCATTTTCGAATAATTATACATTATATAATATATTTTTAAAAAATTTACTTTTTCATTGTTTTTTATTTCATAATAAGGTCCATAAATTTTTTTATTTTTAATGCAAGAGTAGAGTGAAAAAAAATCCACTTATTTATATATATTTAAATTAAAATTCATAAAATTTTTTTATATAATAAAAATTATAATGTATGTCTTTTTTTTTTAAAAAATTAAAATATTTTCTTTTTAAAAAGGAAAAGAGGATATCATGTTTAAATATGACAAAGAAGTCAAAAAAAGCGATTGTAAAATCGCCCGATGAAGATGATGTAGACGTTCAGGGATAATTATCTGTCATATGGGGCCCACTGACATAGTCCTGCGTCGAGTTTGAGCGCCACGTGTTAAGGGGGAGAATCTATTTTGTGCGCTTAGGTGTCATGATAGATTGATAGGTCAATAGCTGCCTTTTGCTTTAGTGTGATAGTCACGTGACATTGCCTAATCAATGTCAAAAAGAGGAAAAAAATTGTCCACCTCCTTATTTAAGGACAAAAGGGCATTTAATGAGTTAGTTGAATTCAGCCACAACTACGTAACCTTATGTGATGGATTTTGTTACAATGATTACATGTACGCGAAAGTCCTCCGGATATAGTCGCATGTATTAATTATATTAATATAATAAAATTATTAATTAATTATAAATAAAAAATTAAAATTTATTATTAATTTATTTTTAATTTAATTTATATAAAATTTTCTTTAATTTTTTTAATTTATGATCAACCTATAATTTTTTTTTTTATAAATTAAACGAGTTTACTGTATCAAATATATTGATGTGATAAAAT